>JAXCGZ010002344.1:5000-62500 GCA_037179515.1 Halocaridina rubra | reverse complement strand
CGAAGTGATATGAGGTCATCGGGAATGAACCTTTTGTAGGTCATAACATCTTATTGCTAACTCTAAGAGTCAGGCAGAGCTAGACTTTCCATTCTAAACTCCATTCTCATGTCTGTATTACATTATAACTAAAAAAAAAAAAAAACACCCATTTTGTCCGTCATAAATAACTCTAGATTGGTCAGGATTACCTCTGGTGACGGACGGAATGATAACATATTATTGTCAAGAAGAGAGAGTAGAATTTACATTAAAAAAAAGAAAAAAGTTATTCTGGAAAAAGAAACTGCTTTGGAACTTGGCCAGCTTTGATTCGTATAGGTAGAGAAAGTTGCTATGATAATAATAATAATTATAGGAGCTGTTTATTTATTTATATATATATATTTATTTATTTATTTATTTTGTAGGTTATGATCTCACGTTCTACATCTAGGTTTGATTAAGAGTAAAGTAATAAATATATGTATATACATTATGTAACAAAAAATGCTAATCTCTCTCATCTTAGAAACAATGATTTTTTTAACCTAACCTAACTTGGGCATTCTCTTGCATACTTTAACCTAACCTAATCTGCCTAACTTATTTAACCATACCTAAACTAATTTAAATCTTAATTACCTAAGCTAGTCATACTATGAATATTCTAACCAAATCTAGTCTATTAAGCATATTCTAACCTAGCCTAGCTAACCAAATCACCTAACGTAGTCTAACTTAACTAATCATATTTTATTTATAAATACGATAAAAAAAGCATATATATAACATATTTTCAGTGTTTAAAGTCCCCGGAAAGAAAATTCTTCAAGCATTGCCCAAGGCAAAAATAATTAACCTGAAAACACAACTGGAATAAATAAAAAAAATAATAATAATAATAGCCGGACGACATCCGGGAATGCAAAAGACGAAAAGCGGATCCAGAAATGGTATCTCTGTTTGGAAAATTTCGTTATAATATAACGAAATCGTTGGATAATTTGCTTCTTTCTTTCTTTTGTAGGACGTTTTCACTATTTCCTCGATCAAGTGGGGTCACTGGATGAAAGGGGACTTGGATATTATCATAAGTGAACCGATTTCTATACCTGAGGTCGCGTGAAGAGAAACTCTTCAGGTGTTCCTCTGGGTGAGGGTCCTACAGTGTTCCCATTCCACATGGTCTTCAGTCTGCTCCTAACCTTTGTACGGAGCGGTTGTTAAGAGGTGACTGTGCTGAAAAGAAAAGAAACAACGAAAACATAAGAAAATAATAATAATAAAAAAAAACATTAATTGGAAACTCAGTGTTGTGCTATCAGAGAACGAGAAAATAAAATTTTGATAGAAAAAAAAAAATATATATTTTTGGTTTTGTTTTAAGTGTTAGATATTATCAGTCGCGTAACGATGCTACTCAAGACGACAGGTGAGTTATTTCACGGTTTCTTGACTGTGAAAAAGACTGTTTGAGACTGTCAGTATGTTTAAATGCACAATTATTATTATTATTATTATTATTATTATTATTATTATTATTATTATTATTATTATTATTGTTGTTGTTGCTGTTTGACTTAATTTACTATCATGTAACTAATAATAATAATAATAATGATAATAATAATATCAATAATAATAATGATAATAATAATATCAATAATAATAATGATAATAATAATATCAATAATAATAATAATAATAATCCGGTTTTACGTCACGGACTCCCTTTTCTACCAAGGGCTAGGACGGTTGCCTTCTTGCGAAGGACTTGTTTTGGCAGATGTAATCGTTACCCTGAGTGCATGCCCTTGCTAACCTCAGACCGTGAGGGGGCGCGAACCCTTGACCTGACGCCTCAAAGTCGCGGACGCTACCGCTTGAGCCACGATGACTACAATAATAATAATAATTATTATTATTATTTTATTTTAACATTACTAAAATATTTCACTTTACAAAACAAATGGTTTTCTTCTTCTTCATATTATTATTATTATTATTATTATTATTATTATTATTATTATTATTATTATTATTATTATCATTATTATTATTACTTTGTCAGTTAAATTTTCGATCGTAGTAGTAGTAATAATAATAATAATCATCATCATCATTATTTTCATCATCTTTGTCTTCAGTTTTAATCTATTTCTACATGGGGTCGCTGTTTCAATCTTGATATTATTATTATTATTATTATTTTTTTTCTTTTACATAGTTGCATACTTAACAGACTACGCAATATAATAATGATGATAACTCGACTACTACTAAATAATAATAATAATAATAATAATAATACTCACGTCTTTGAGATAAAAACCTACAAAACATTATTATTATTATTATTATTATTATTATTATTATTATTATTATTATTATTATTATTATTATTATTATTATTATTATCATTTACCCATAACTCCTCTTATCAGTGATATTAACTTTGCTGTATACGTTTTGAAGTCTCTCTCTCTCTCTCTCTCTCTCTCTCTCTCTCTCTCTCTCTCTCTCTCTCTCTCTCTCTCTCTCTCTCTCTCTCTCTCTCTCTCTATAATACCGGTTTTTAGGGGCCGGAAGGAAGACCTAAATAAATATATATTAATAGACAATATCTGAGGAATTTATGTCTATCATTATTGAAGAATATTTGGATCATCTGGAGAAAACGCACCTTAGACTATATTTAGGTGCGCTCTCTCCAGCTTTGTTAACCTGACCAAACATGACCTAACCTTATATTACAACAGTCACACCCCCATTTTCTAACAGGGGAACCCTGCCTTCCATACACCTTTTAATTAGTTACTAATATACACAGCTCAAATGGATAATTTTGAGGTGCTTCTCTCCATTTGATCCAAACAAAATAGGTCAGGTATGTGTTCATGTGTGTAGTCAGGATTCACATGAATGCACCTTGCTTAAGTATAATAAAAGTTATATGTACATATGTACGTACATACATGGACTAATAGTCTCTAGGGCTCTAGACCTATACAATACATCTTTGTAACAATAACTTGACTTCAATCTCTGGATTTTCTGGTTTGGTATCCCAGGCCTAGAAAATCTTTCTCTATGTATATATAAAATGCATATATTCTTAGATATTCAGAAAGCATTTGATGCAATCCCACATCAGGGACTCATTAAAAACTCTAAATTTTCATCGTGGTAGGTTGGTCCATGGCTCCAGCCGCCCGTTGCGATACTACAACTGAAGTTGTTTTGGACTTGATCTAGGATTGGGCGAGATAGCTCGATGTTAAGTTTTCCTTCAGTTACGGTTCTTTTCCTGTGCTACATCTACGCTGAACAGACTGGCGCACTCGTTAAGCATCTCTTATTTATCCCTTTCACATTTGACAAGTCACAACACTCCCTATCTATATTTCTCTTTTCTTTATGTTTTCTTTTTGCCTGAGTCACATTGAAGGGCAATTTTTCTTTGCCCATTCCTGTGTCACATTGCAAAACGAAAAAAAAGAAGTCAAGAATAGTTGGAAAGATAATTTGGAGTGGATAAAAACTGACATAGATGGAGGAGAACAGATGGTCAGACTAGAGTATGTTAGCAGAGGGGTTCCACAGGGGCCAGTTTTAGGGCACGTCTGTTTCTTATATATGTAAATTATCTTTCGGAGTCTGTAAATGCCTTTTTAGACTCGTTTGAAGACGATGCTATAATTGTAAAAAAATTAAAAAAATAAAATATAAAAAGATGGAAATAGCAGTAATGAACTTCGGGATGACCTTGAAAATCAGAAAGAATGGTCAAATAAGTGGTTTATGAAATTCACCACTTCACAATGAAATGAGACTAGGTCAGAGTAGAAGAAGACCCAGGTTCAGGTATTCCAAAGAGGGCGAGAAAAAGCATCTGAGAGTGAAATTCTCTCTCTCTCTCTCTCTCTCTCTCTCTCTCTCTCTCTCTCTCTCTCTCTCTCTCTCTCTCTCTCTCTCTCTCCCCTGACACGATTAAACCATTAGAGGCATGGCCTACTGATATAAACAGAGCATTGGAATAAAATAAACACACACATACACACGAACATTAAATACGCTGGAGAAGGCTTAAATATACGCACGCATGTAATAAGGAATGTCCATTGACTAACACAGAAGGTGAAAAAGTGTAAAAGAAGAAGAAGAAGAAGAATAACCGAAAGAACATACTTTGGAACAAATAGACTGTGTTGCGTGCGATATTATCGTAGGTAATTAGCCATATCTTGGTTGAGGGTCGAGATATATATATATTTTTTTTTCAAACTTAATATACTTTTTATTCATTTATTTATCTGTTAAACAAGACACACACACACACACACACATTTACACAAGCATATGCAAACGCATGCACGAACACAACACCCCCCCAAAGGATATAAAAACGAACCTTTGGTACGCTTAAGGCAATGAATGTGTCTTGCATAAATTGTAGGTCACAATGACAGGAAGACGGGTGTGCTTTCTCTCAGCCTTCCCCACACCTCTAGCTATCCATCCATCTATTTATCTATCCAACTGTCTATGTATGTATCCATCCATCTCTCCATCTATGTATCCATCCAACTATCCATCCAGCTATCCATCTATCTATTGGTATCTACCTGTCTGTCTATCTGTCCGTATTCACACATCCCCCTATCCATTCCTCGTCTAATCATTGCTCAACTATCCACTTGGATATTCTATCTGTACTATTCTCAGTTCACATGGATTTTCAACTCTTCCAATCCTTTTGAGTAATTTGTTTCAGTCACACACTCGCGTATTTGTGTATGTGTGTGTTGGTTTATTATTATTATTATTATTATTATTATTATTATTATTATTATTACTATTATTATTTTCAGGTTTCGCACTGCTGTTGCTTCAAATATCACTGATCAACGCTCAGAAAACAGATAATAATTCAAGGTAATTCATTCTCTGCTTTTTTTAACTTTCAATTTATCTCCAATATATAAAATCTAAAATAAAATAAGCTAATATGAAATCAATATTAAAAAAGTAAACAAAAGAGACAAGAGCCTCAGGGCTCAGAACTTCAACCTCTGCCTCTCCAACCGCCATCTGCATGGCGAGTAGCAACTAAATATGTAGGTCGTGTACGCTGGGATGCCTAGGTCACACATACCCCTAGAAAGTTACATAAAAGAAATATATGTTAAGTATTGAGCTTTCTATATCTTATTGTATATGTAGAACACATATCCTGTACATATGGTATATCTATCCAAGCGTAGGGTTTGAACTGAATATATATATATATATATATATATATATATATATATATATATATATATATATATATATATATATATATATATATATATATAGGAGGTTAGGTAGTCGTGAATGAATAAATAAACAGATTAATAGGAGGAAAAATAGAGAGATAGATAAGATAGATAAACAGAAAGATAGATATATCAATACACATTCTCTCTCTCTCTCTCTCTCTCTCTCTCTATATATATATATATATATATATATATATATATATATATATATATATATATATATATATATCTATATATATATATATATATATATATATATATATATATATATATATATATATATATATATATATATATATATATATATATATATATGCAAAGAGAGAGAGAGAGAGAGAGAGAGAGAGAGAGAGAGAGAGAGAGAGAGAGCCTAACATCTATCAAATTAAAGAGAGATAGAGCTAGAGAGAAAGTTTGGCATAAATATACATAAAGAGAGTTGGTGCTTATCACTCCCCTTATGGCATCTCAGGCGTATGATCAAATGCCCAACTGTTTTTGAGGTCAACTTTTTTACGTGGTCATTATAAAACAGGTTTCGTTTTCTATTAATTTACACCATGAATGAGAGGATCAGAGGGTAGAGTACCTGGCCTCGCATTTGCGAGGTCGATGGATAGCGCCTCGTCCAGGCATGAAAGTTTAAGCTATTTACTGGGGAGGTTACTACTGTGGCTGGCCAACTCAGTAGGGGATTGGGGCCTGTGCCGGCTGGCGACCGTCCTATGGGCCCTCCATGATCGGTTCTACCCATCCGTGGGTGGAGAATTTAAAACAACAAAAAAGTTTAAGTTGTTTACTGGGGAGGTTACTGCTGTGGCTGGCACCACAGTAGGGGATTGGGGCCTGTTAGTCCAACCCCCATACCACATTAATAGTTAGGCAACCCTTTTCAACCCCATGAGAATTGAGTTCTTCTTGGGTCTAACCCTTCATGGTAATTCTTCAACCCCAGATCAGTAGCCATGAACCCCTTTCCACCCCAGAAGAACCCGGTTCAACTCATCATGGTAACACCTCCCTCATCAGACGCTAAACATAGCACCCAGATTCTTACCCAGAAAGTCTAGAATTCCCCTAAGGTAAATCGTAAAATTCCTCTATACAAAGGTAATTGAGGATAAAGCGACCACCATGGCTGAGTGGTAGAGTACCTGACTTTAATTCGTCGATTCAAGACCCACCATGATTTGAGGTTAGAAAGGGCATTCACTCGGGGTAACGGTCACTTACTGGCAAAACAAAGCAGGCTATGTCCTAGCCCTTACTAGAAGAGGTCTGTGGCGTAAAACTGGGGCCACAGAAATTGGAATTGTGGGTAATTGTAAAACCATAATTATAATAATTGAAATTTATATATATTTTTCTTTTTTTTTTACCTTAATATATAGCATATTATCTTTTTTTTTTTTCACTCACAGCGTCAGCATGACGTCCGTGAAGTTCCTCCTCGACATCGTGAAGCTCACTGAGCCTTTCTCATGCTGGTGCACTGCTTTATCTGAAGAAGTTGCCTACTGCCCTATTAAAGTCCCGAATTTACCTATACACAAGGTGAGATACGTAATTTCTTAATATTAATAAAACTAATAATTTATTTTCTTATTATGATTAACAGCAACATTCATGTTTTAGTGACGTCATATAGTGCTTCTTTTCACCCGACTGGAAGACACCTCAAAACAGAGAGGGAAGGAATGGTCAGCTAACTACCTTCTTTTACCATTATTTCTATGAAGTGGGGCGGGTTTGAACGTAAGTTCTGTGGTCTATCATACTAGGCAGTAACCCATTGAACTGTGGAGGCTTTTAAACAAAGCTCAGAATGAAATAGATAGATAGGTTGATAACACAGAAATAAAACTGATTTTCATCATTATAGCACCTCTGTTATGTAAACATACTATTAGAAGTATAAACCAGTAACAATTCTTGGGAGCAGGTTAAGATTAGCTTAGGTTAAATATTAACCTAACCTAATCTAACAATTTTCGGGGTTATTTAATGTTCTAGGCTTGTTAATATCTACCTGATCCACCTTTTGTAAATTTATATAAGCTACTCTTTGAAAATACAAAAATTCCCTGTATTAAGGAACCTCTGCCCAGATTCTACCCATGAGGTTCCAAGGTCAACTTCAGTAAGTTTGTAAAGCACTTTTGCTAGTTTTTGAGATAAAATAATGAGATAGTTGCATACCTCATTATGTTAGCATCTGTCAACTCAGTAGCCTCAGCGGGTAGAAAATTAGTTGTGAGGGGTCACTGTTAAACAGTATCTTCACGCTTTCTAACTTTGATAAGGGCAAAAATTGTCGTTCACATCTTATATAAAACACTGACATTTTTTGCGAAAGTTACCTTACTATTATAAGATTTCTTTTCCTCAAATAGGATTATCAATAAAAAAAAAAAAAAAGGAATACTACAGATAACCGACTTGACTTTGTAATTTCCACACAGGGTCTGAGAGTATCTTGTGGACCACACAGCATACACTGTTGCCTTGGACGATCGGTGGCTTTAGAACACGAGTCGACTGTTCTCGAGAAAGTTAGTGACATAACCAACGAGGAGGAACTGTCCAATCTAATGACTTCGTTCCTAGAGATTCTGATGCCCCAAAACAAGAATGCTAATCAGAACTTTGATGGAAGTCAAGGCTTAGCTTGGGGACAAGATCACGGATCGTCAGATACAGATGGCTTGTATGCCTCAAAAGAGAATGAATATGAATCAAATCACATATCTCGAGGTCAGAGGTACAGTGCTAGCAGCATACAGAGGGACCCAGAGGGTGCCATTTATCGCATATTCTTCAACACTGTTAAAAGTGTGATAGGTTTACTCGTTGCTCCCGAGAGCCAGCAAATCGAAAGGTCAACGAGAAACCAGACATTTGAAGAGAAAACAGCAGCTCTAATCGTCGGGTTCATCAACAGCACATTTTTCAGCACTAACAACAACAACGTTAACAGGGTCAGTGAAAAAATTGATAAAGTTGACAAGCTAAATAAAGTCGACAACAAGCTCAATAAAGTCGATAACAAACTCGACAAAGTAGAAGGTTCCCCTGGGAAAAACAGCACCAAAACTGCTCTTAACAAAGTTGATCCCTATGCTAGGTTAGGGTGGTTTTCCAGGGCCGTCGAAACTGCGATCGACAGCTCTTTATACATCGGTTCGGCCATTGGAGCAATGTACACGGTGTCAATGTTTCTGAGCGGTCTCATTAACCAAGTCTGGAGCACGTGCTTTTTGTGTTATTTCTCAGAAAACTTTGATCTCGTTCCTATCAATACCATAGACTAGTGCAGCATTGTTATATGTTAATATTCCTTTTCTGATGTTATTTATTTATTTATGACAAATGATATTCATTATTTATTTCACCTGGTTGATATTTAAGTTGAATATCCTTCACACTTATATTCTTAACATATTTATTTATTTAATTCAAACATTGTTTTAGAGTCAATTGTTACTTGTTTGATGTAGTTCTTTGTTTGTTATCATTATTCGTTGTTATTTTCACACGCACACATACAAGGTTGCAGAGTATTGGTTAGAGAGCTTGACTTGGAAAGTGACGTACCCATGTTCGAATCCACTGTGGAGCGTAGGGAAGGGCATCTAGCCTCAACCCCTCCCCAAGTTCCATCACGTGTCCACCCCATTCAAATGGGGACTAATTGTAACACATCATACAGACTATTATACAAAGCATACATGCACTATTGAAGCAATCTTTGACACTAAATTCAAGACAAATTAAGTAAAACAAATGCAGATACTGTATACAGAATTGTAATCAAGTATACATATCAGCATATACTGTATACAGTATTGTAATCAAGTATACATATCAGCAGATACTGTATACAGTATTGTAATCAAGTATACATATCAGCAGATACTGTATACAGTATTGTAATCAAGTATACATATCAGCAGATACTGCATACAGTACTGTAATCAAGTATACATATCAGCAGATACTGTATACAGTATTGTAATCAAGTATACACATCAGCCAGCATTGTTGCAGCCCAGTAAACAATAAGGATTACAAAAATTATAATCAAGCTTCTTAAAATATATTTACAGGATATTAAGGACGGTTACTGCAGCAACTAATGTAGTCATACAATTCAATATTGGCTATTACTTAAAAAGCTAATCAAACTTATTAAATTGTAGCATACCATAAAATACTAACAGATAAAACTGAATAAGAGGGATCGAAAAAGATTAGAAGTAATGAATAATGAAAAATAATAGAAGATTAAAAATGTAAGAGTTTTACCAGGTTTCTTGATAGTATCCAAGACTTGCAAAAGGTTCTCTGACCTTAGTTAAAGCATAAAAAATTGCAGGAAGTTAACAATTTGAGTCAGAGTTCTCAACTTTACCAATTTATTTTTCTGAGTACGGGGTGGTGGTTGCAGTAGCAGAGTGGAAGAGTGCCTCAGTTAGGAAGTGGATAATGTGGGTTTGATCCCACCGTGGGGTGTGCTCAAAAATAAAAATATAATCTTAAATTACCATCTATGTTGATTTTATATGAATTGCAACAGCCTATAAAACTTTAGTTTACATATAAAAAATGCATCAAATTTTGGATCATGTGAGCCAAATATCTAATAATGTTGGCATTTAATTTTTCTATTTCTTCATATTAATGAGTAGGAGCCATGATTTAAAAATTAGAGAGCAGGAGAAATTTGAGAAAAAAGAATAAATAGTAGAAGTAGACATAGCAGTCCTTTCTTAGTCCAAAAGAGAAGAGAGCTCTTTGTTACAGAGAGGTCTTTGTTACAGAGAGATCCTTGTTACAGAGAGGTCTTTGTTACTCCAAAAGAGAAAAAGAATTCTTTGTTAGTCCAGGAGAGAAGGAGAGATTTCTTTGTTAGTCAAGGAGAGAGAAAAAGAGTTTTTTGTTAGTCAAGGAGAGAAGGAAAGAGTTCTTTATCAGTCCGAGTGAGAAGATGAGAATTCTGTGTTAGTCCAGGAGAGAAGAGTAAATATATGAATGAAGCAATTTGGAACTTGTACACCTTAAAATAATAGCAGCAAATGTCATTACATAACAAAAAAAAAATATTCGGATAAAAACTATATTACATAAGCACATGAATATTTCTTTTTTTCAACTACTTCAAAGAGCAGTCACATACAAACAGAACACAAAAACACAATGTAAAAGCAGTTAGATATAAACTGTAAAAAAAAAAAACACACACGAGTGATTGTTTCTGTTTTAAATATTACAAAAGCTTACACTTCATGACCAAAAGTCTTGTTTACAGTGCTAATTGGATGAACTTTATGTTGATCATGCATTTTGAAGAGAATAATTACTTTTGGGCCATAAATACAAAACAATTACTACTGAGCTATAAATACAAAACAGTTACTTTTGGGGCAAAAATACAAAACAATTACTTTTGGGCAATAATTACAAAGTAAGTACTTTTGGACCAAAATTATGAAACAATTACTTTTGCGCCATATTTACAAAATAACTGCTTTTTGACAATTATTACAACAATTATTTTTGGACCTTAATTACAAAATAATTACTTTCATGCCAATCATACAAAACAACTGTTGTGGGGCATAATTACAAATTACTTTTGGGCCATCATTACAAAACATCTACTGTACTTTTGGAATCTAGATAAAATGCAGTTATTTTTCGGCCATAAATGCATAGCAAATACTTTTGGGTCATAATAACTAAACAATTACTTTTGGAATCTAAATAAAATGCAATTACTTATGGGCCATATACATATCAGTATTGAACAGGTCTGTTCTCTATCTCACTCAATCTAAATACTCATATCATTATTATTAACATTCTTATTACCAGTATTAATTAAACCTAATACTCGTTAATATCAGACTATCGATATTTGTCAGTAATTGAACCCTGAGCCTCCGATATTATAGGCCAAATCTGTACTTTCTTAGCCATGAAGTTTCAATCTCTGCCTCTGAAACGTGAGGCTCAAGGTTCAATACTGACCTCTATGGAGGGTTCTACCAGTATTATTCTTAATATCCTATTTTGTTTTGGTTGTTGCCACCCTGATAGGTTCAACAAGAGACTGCAACCCACTTATATCATAGTATTATTAGATACAAACAGATTAAGCATATGAAAACTTGAATTACTTATGTATATTCAAGTTTTCTTGGAATTCAACACATATTTATTCCACATTACAAAGAATGTAAAAGAAATTTTGTACAACACACTTAGATGTATAAAGCATGTTATTGTCGTATTTTATACACAATTATAATAAATGAATTCTGGTAAAATTAATTTAATTATCATATTTACATAACCTGCTCACATTGAAATGAGCAAAATATGCCATTTACTGCATTCATCATGGATGTGTTTTTTTTTTATTGTATGTTTACATATTACAGAGAGATTTACAATATTAACTAAAGTGTCGCTCCAGATACAAACATGACAAAAATTTACAAAAAAGATATTTGAAAACGTACATAATTTCTCTCAAATTTCACAGAATGGTTTATTGAAGATGTAAAAAAAAATATTATTTTAATAGTAAGGTGGTCACAAAAACTACTTTTTCTTTTATGTGTGTACATGTTCTTAAATTCTGAACTTACTATTAAATTTACAAGTACTTAATCTTATTTTCTGAACTTAGTGTTAAATGTACAACTACTAGTTCTTATATTCTGAATTTACTGCAAAATGTACAAGTACTTGTTCTTATATTCTGAACTTACTGTAAAATGTACAAGTACTTGTTCTTATATTCTGAACTAACTGTTAAAGTTACAAGTACTTCGTCTTATTTTTTGAACTTACAGTTGGACAAGTTTGCGATTTTTTTTCTTAGCTCAAGAATTACAAAGGCACATACCAGAACGTATTGTTATGGTTTTATTGTTTACAAGGTATACAATAGTGGTTATGTGGTAATTAAATAAAATGTTCAAATTATATTACTTTTTGCATTTTTACCTGTATACTAAGTACATAGAGGCATTAGGAAGAGCACCCAACCTTAATTCCCCAGCTCTAACCCGTCTGTGTCCATCACTAATCAAATGGGGACTAATAGTGGCATATAAAACAACAAACTATAAGTTCACATGCAAGTAGGGAGTTGGACGTCCTCTGCCTCCCGTATATCTCTCTTCTCGACATATTCTTTTCTTTCGCCTTGGGAGGAAGACTAGAATATCGCGTACGCACTCCACGACATGTTATAGTGTCATCTAAATGTAGAGAAGATAGAGTACTAAGAATCCTCTTTTATGTAATTTCCTCCAGTGAAAAGTTACAGCACGCCAGAGGGTTTGCTATGTGCTCTAAGTTGACCACAAACCTTACAGGAAGGTTTGCAGTCTATGTATATATATATATATATATATATATATATATATATATATATATATATATATATATATATATATATATATATATATATATATATATATATATATATATATATATATATTATATATATATATATATATATATATATATATATATATATATATATATATATATATATATATATATATATATATATATATATATATATATATATATAATATATATATATATATATATGATAATAATAATTACAGGTATGAGCATGTATGATAAACTGATATAAATAATATAAAACATTTAGTGATACTGATGCACAAGAGTATACAAAAGGTCTCTGACTTATGATGACCAGAATTTACAATCATGACTGATGAAGCTTGTGTAAGAGTATATAATGACGCAAGAGGTGTAAGGATGACATTTACAGTTCTACGCATTAAAGGGAGATGAAGATGAAGACAATACATGTCTTTGGAAGAGAAAAGAAGAAAAAAAGGGGAGGTCAGTTCAGTACAACTACTCCTATATTGCTCAGTTTTATCAAAGACAGAATTGTGTGAGGATTGCAGCTCAAAGAGGAAACTCTGGTTGAATGGGTTGGCTAAGAAGTATGGCATCAGGAGAACTGCCTCATAGAATAATTTTCCACAGATAACTGCCCCATTGATTCTCCACTAATGAGAATAGTCATATAAGATATACTTTAGAGATTGCATTGTAGGCGATTTTCATTTCAGAAATATATATTGGAATAAAAGCATGTATTGGGGGCAATTGTCCTATGGTGCCAGTTGATCAATGGGGCAGTTTTCCTAGATCCATGAAATAATGGTGGGAGGTAGACATTATAATGCTGGAAGCAAAATATGATTGAGGACTTTGGAGTGAAATACTCCCACAGTGAAAATGCATTAACATGGACCACTGCAGCATGAGAGTTTTTAGGAAACAGGCTCAGAACATTCTTAATATGGTTAGCTACCTTAAAGGGAGATAACGAAATATACAATGAGAGATTTTATGGAATAAAAAAGTTACTACAGTATTTGTTAAGTAGAAAAGCCAAGATTGTAATAAAACAGAGAATGAGAATATGTCCATGAAGGGATTTGTTGTTATATTTCCCTACGTTGCCTAGCTGAACACAACAAGTCCCTATGGAACCACTGCCGATTCTAGGCTTTCCCCAACAGATCTCAGAAAGTGTATGCTGTTGATGGAGTATGTGGTTGTAAGTAGCGCAGCCTTCCTTACTGTGTTTGATTGAATGCGGAGAAGTGTTATGAGAAGAGAACATGAAGCAGCTCAGTAAGGAGCAGCAAAAGAGGCTAAACTATCATAACCAACCTGTGGCCCTCACAGGGCACAAGAACTTGGGAGAGGCTTTGGTCAACTGGGCGATTATATTTATGAAAGGTGTGCAAAATGTAGGAAGAGTTAGCACTAATATTGGTGTATAAAATGGTTTGATTTTACATCTGTGAACTATATCAAGTTCTTTCGAAGCAGTCCGGTAAACTGAGGGTACTTGGTACTACTTAATAGGTATGCTTGGACATGTTATCGGTCTCAATTTTAATGGAATAATATAGAATGACATATCTGAATTCAATTTACTTTTCCACCATTTTTCTTTTACATGTTTATGGCCATAAAACTAGACTTTGTTAAAGAGGATTGAAGTACGTAAAATAAAATCAAATGTACTCTACAAAAAGTAGAAAGAAAAGGATACAATGGTATTTTAGGTAAAGACCAGGTGATTTACTTCAATATACTAAAAAACCAGTTTTACAGAAATCATATTTTTTTTATGCACACAATATAATAATCCTGTGTTTACGTACTTCGTTCAGAGATTATTACAAAGAGAAAAATCCATCGAGCTGAACTTTCCATACACTTCTGACATAAACTAAAATTACATAATAAAAAAAAACTAGTTTTAGTTTAATAGTTAAAATATACACAAAATAGTAATAGTATACAGCATAATTATCAACAGACTAATAACCACCTATAATATGAGTAACTTTCCTTTAACTAGTTTTCAATTGGGTGCCATGGTCGAGTACGTGAGTCGGAAGCGACTAACAAGGGTTCGAGCAAAACGTGGTGAGCCATGAAAGGCATATAACCTTAATACCCCAATTGCAACATGACTGTGTCCACCCCCAAAATGGGAATTCTGGCATAAAAATTGTGCAAAAATCTATTGAGGACTATGTTAGCTCTGTGGTAGAGCATGCGAGTCTGAAAGCAAACAAGGATTCGAGCTCACTGCAAGGCAATAGGAAGGACATCCAGCTTTAAACACCCCTTATAGCTCCAACATGTCTGTGCCCACCCCCATTCAAACAGGGACTTACTGCGACACATAACATGACGCTCATAATCTAGTGTTTCAATTATTGGATCATAGGAGCCCACTAAAAGGGAATGGAAAGTAAAAGGCTGGCAATCCTATCCTCCCAGCTGGTTCTATTTCTTCTTGCCATAAAACAGGCGATGGAAGGAATAAGGCAGAGAAAGATATAATGAAGTCCCATTGTCTCCTTTTTTCAGTAATGGCTACTCTGATAGTTTCAGCCGTTTTTTTTTTTGCTGTCTTATATTCTTATGTCACTATTAATCTCTATTCGAATGGGGGAAGAGAGACAAGTTAGAGCTGGGGAATTAAAGCTGGATGTCTTTCCTTGGCACTTTCTTTGAGCATCCTAACCATTGGGTTACTGCGATATCCTCAGCAAGATGTAACATAAGGTGTGCAAAAAACAAAATATTAAAGAAAATAATATATCTCCTAACCTCTCCATTACAAAACCTAATCTAACCTAACCTATTGAATTACTAAGTTTAAACTTAATCTCTTTATATCTAAAAGGATTTTCTTATTTAAATAGTTAAAAACCAGTATTTAAAATATCCAAACTGCAATACAGCTGCTTTTGACATCCCAAGTGTTTAAACACCTGACTTATTCACATTGATTTGAAGACACAAACTATATACTGTATATGTATATGTTGTATATAAATATGAGCATTTTAACGGCTGATATATATATATATATATATATATATATATATATATATATATATTATATATATATATATATATATATATATATATATATATATATATATATATATAGTGTAAAAATTATGCTGCCCTGTCATACTAATGAAGACAATATAAAAAGAGCTATAATAAATTTTTATTTTGCATTAACAACAGATTAAACAATACACACCTGTTATCTTAATCACTAACCACTAGTAAAACTGACAAAGGACGACAATGGTAAATCACATTATATTAACCTCCTACCCCCACACGAAAATATACCTCGTTTTTGCCTGTTTGATATTTTCAGCAAGGGTGATGCAGAATGTTGTCAAAAAGTTACCATAAAAAATTATGCTTTGAACCAGTATTAACGCCCATTCTGGCTCTCTCTGAGCCTCCCTAAAGCAGAGACAAGCATTTCTGTGTTAACCATATGTGCGCCAACCCCACTAACAGCATCTCAGTATCAGGTGTGACGCTTCAGAAATGGCTTCTCTCGATTTTTTTTCTCACGATTTGTCTGGAATTACAAAGATTTTCCGAGAAAGTTGATAAAGAAAAGGTAAATTTTACAGTAAAAGGTAATTATAGTGATATGTATTCACCAAAAAGCAGACATACTTTTCAACAGAACGTACACAAATTAATATAATTCTGTAATATTATATACAGCCATACTCGCTTATATATTTTATTATTATTTTTTCCTATTTTGCAAGAGTGTATATTCAAAACTGCATTATATAAAATCGTGTAAGATGAGGGGCAACCATATTTTACACAGCTACACTAGTTCATGAAATTTTACATATTTTTTCAATTTAATAATTTTCCAATCATGTATACTTATTACTGCATTATTGAAAACCATGTAAGATGAGGAACATCCATGTTTTTATACAACCACACTCATATTCTGACATTTAAAATATGGTTGTAAATTCAAAAGACAATTATTAAGACAATAACTTGATGACATATGAAGTATTCTCTACCTACGATACAGCATACTATTACTGAACTTTATCTAAGGAAATTCCGGTAGTGCAGTGGTTAGTGTTCGATACAGAAAGCAACAAACCCATCTTTCAGCCCACTGCAGGGAGTCGTAAGAGCATCTACCCTTAATTCCCCAGTTCCAACATGTCTGTGCCTGCCCCCATTCAATAGTGGATTAATAGATACACACTGAAATTGCAAACAATAACAAATAAAAGCAAGTTGAAATTAGGAGTTGAAAACAACTTTTCTTGGGTATTCTACAAGTCCCTCTTTTACACCAAGAATATTTTTTTTTTATGTCACTATTAATCCCCATTATAGGGGTAGAAAAAGACAGAGTGGGGCTGGGGAATTAAGGCTGGATACCCTTCCTAACGTCCTACGGTGGGCTTCTGAATTGAGAATTCTACCACTATGCTACAACAGTCCCCTGACATATCAAGGGGATAACTTCATATCTAACATACTTATACTATCATCACTAATTCATTATATATTAAGTAATATTAAATTAGTTATAGATTCCTATCCTAAATAATTCATGAGACCTCATTTCTACTATTGGTTCAGTATAATGGCACAAAAAAAAAAAAAAAAAAAAAAAAAAAAAAAAAAAAAAAAAAATATATATATATATATATATATATATATATATATATATATATATATATATATATATATATATATATATATATATACTGTATATATATATATATATATATATATATATATATATATATATATATATATATATATATATATATATATATATATATACTGTATATATATATATATATATATATATATATATATATATATATATATATATATATATATATATATATATATATATATATATATATATATATATATATATATATATATATATATATATATATATATAATATCCTGAAGAGTGTCAAGCAGCCAGGATGTGTTTATGTCCTTGTCCTTTTACCCTGTGGGTAAAAAGGTGACCCAAGCAGTTAAAAGGCCACCTCGTTACACGAGGAACTAAGGTTACTTTATATGTGTTGATAACAGTCTCTCACCAATGCACATGATAAAAGTAATTACACCGAAATGTGAGATACAATGGTGATTATGATAATCTTCAATACCTGCATTATAATACTGAACTGCTATTAATTAACAGATTAATAAACAATTTAAATGATTACTGCTGACTTCGACATAGGGATTATAACGAAATGTAAGATGAGGATAACAACGATCGAAAAGTACGTTCAAGTGATAATGTAATACGTTAAATACTGTAACAGCTGCGACAGTCAGGCCTCACGGCAGAAGAGCCTTGCCCACTTATCTCCAAGGCATTAATGGGACCGACTGTATATGTATGTATGCTAAATGCTTTGAATGGCGGACATTTAACATTTCGACACCATAATTTAATTATGTTAACGAAAAGTGGTAATGATGAGTCATAATAAGTGAGGAAAAAATAAAAATGAGTAAGTACTAGCATAAATTACAATACAGGGAGTCCTCATATAAGGTCGTTTCAAGTTTACGACAAAGGCTGCTAAAAAAAAAAAAAAGAAAAAAAAGTCATCCATTTATTTTTCATTTTTATATATTCATAAATTTTTTTTTTGTCTAGTTTCCCTTACCCTTCCTTCCTGGTCCTCAAGGGGTTAAAAGTTGGACCAGTTGGAGTAGCCAATGGTCATTTCACAGATGATGATAAAGAGATGTGTACATGTTTAAATGAATATTTCTAATCTGTATTTACCAATGAAAACTTGGAATATATTCCAGAAGTAGAATACATATACACAGACTGTCCTAATAATATACTTAGTACAATAAATATTACAAGGGAGGATGTAATAAAAATAGATAAGTTAGACTCATATATCTTTGGGGCCTGATGAAATTTATGCTAGAGTATTAAAGAAGTGCAAGGCAAAGCTTAGTTGTCCACCAACCGCACTATTCTATAATTTAATAAAATAAGGATTGGTACCCAAGGAGTGGAAATTGGCAGATGTGGTACCAATACTTAAAAATGGAGAATGAGTTATAAAGAAAAACTATAGATCTGTATATTTTCTTTTAAATTCAATATAAGTTTTCAATATAACCAATTGTATACATAAAAATAAATAAAATAATTAACTTGATGAAAAATGCAATACTAGTGTAACACTTTTTATGTTCATAAGTGTGTTTTATATCTTATAGTTATATTTTCTATATATTATGTATTGATTGTTCTTTTGCCTTTCCAAACTCACCTGCCTGCCCCTGTCTCGTCAGCAGCTGACATAGCAAGTTTTCTCCTGATAAGCAAGTCTCTCCCTCCCTATGTAAGCACACCACATGAGTACAGTATACTGTACAGGTACTATTTACAGTTTTGTACTATACAGTAACACAGTACAGGTATTGAAGTGTGATATAGTAGATATTTTTATGTATGTGTTGTTTTATTATACTATACAGTACATGTATACTGAACAGTACCTGTAAATTTTGTTAATTTTAAAGTTTAGAAGTAGCATTAAGATTAGATTTAGTAATTTTTCAAAACCCATTGGGAATATAGGGTCCCCTTTAAAAAAAAATAAATAAATAAATTAAGGGAACCCAAGTTCGACTATAAGTGAGTTCTGACTTGCGTCGATTTTCGACTTAAGTCACCTGTCAGGAACAGAACCCTGACGTTATATGAGGACTCCCTGTATGTGATTGCCGGTACTCAAAAACTTATAATAGGATGTATACAGAGACTGGACACAAAACGCAGACACTGTAAAAATCTTTTAAGTCTCTGTATAGAGATGCATATCAACTTTGATACTTGATAAAATGCAAACAGACTGCACACAGCACACAACATAGTAAACATTTTCAAGTCTCTGCACAAAGAAGCGTAGAAACTTCAATACTCAATAAAACGCAGAGACTAAACAAAACACACCAATGTAAATACTCTTTAAGTCTCTGTAAAATGAAAGCATAAAAACTTCAATACTTCATACAATGCAAAACAGAGACTGTAAAGAAAATCACACCACTGTAAACATCTTCACGTCTCTATAAAGAAGCTTATTTACTCAATTCTGTACAAGCAAATAAAATGCAAAAGGTATGTGCAAACAAAACATGACAATGTATAAATCTTCAAGTATAAAGATTTCATTTTCATAGAAGACGTTATGTTTGCTTTGTTTACATGAAAGGAATCGCTAAAGCGAAGTGTCTTACAGCCATAAGTAAATGTTTACATATATCAGAGGGTGACTAAACCATATAACTCTTAACATTACTTATATGTCAAACACAGGGCATCCAGATTCAGTAATTTCAGAGTCAAAATGTAAACATGAAGTATACAGAGTGTAAACCTAACAACACACTGTATATATATATTCAAGTCTCTATATAAGTGAGAGAATCAACTTACAATATCCTCAGTTGATTCTGGGACACTGCCCCTGACAACTGGACATTACTTTTATTCCACTGAAATCTTAATTGCTTACAATGAAAACTTTAATCTAACCTAACCAAAATTACATCTTATTAATGGACAATTCTCCTCATTGGAGAATCATTGGGCAATTGTTCTGTAGGAGAGGTGTCCAGGGGCAACTGTCAGGGGCAGTTGTATAAGAGCAATTGTCAAGGGGGCAGTTCTTCTGATACCCATAAGTCAAAAACCAAATATTAGCTGCAGGCTATGATTTCCTTAAACAGGATACCTAAACCTACTATTGCAATAATGATGAAAGAAAAATCCTTAGAAGTAACAAAAAAAATCCTTAAATTCAACCCAAGTAAAATATGAAATAATATACAACAAAACAGGTTGTTAAGAATCATTCACAGCATGAGATAATGCACAAAAAAGTCATCATAATTGCACAATTAATTTCACATTAACAAGGAATTAAATAATTTATTTTTTTTCCCTCTGGGACTGCAGAACAAAGATGTCCTTTTGTGTGATTTTGTCTGCTAGATCGGAAATCCGAGGACATCTGGCAACTACACGTAGATTCTTTTGTCCGCAGCCGCAATGGCGAGGAATAAAATTCTGAGCCCTTGCAATACTACGTTTTAATATGTAAATAAAATGAAGAAATATATACTCTATATATACTCATCTGCATAGTTATATAGTATACATTTCATTATCTAATTTACAATATAAAACATAGTAGCGCAAGGACGTAGAATTTTATTCTTAAATCTTCGAGGCTGTTTCCAGATGTCAAGGGACTTCGTGTTGTGTAGAAATGGTGGCAGAACCTACTCAATAGAAAAAAAAAAGTCAGTCTTGAAGAAACAGTTGAAATATCAGTTACTGGTACATATTCCCAAACCTTTACAATATATCAATTGCATACAAAAATATTCACTGTTTTGAAGAAACTGTTGATATATCAGTTATCCAGTGTCCATACTTGTAAACATTCACATACAATAGTTACTGCGTACAAAAAATTCACTGTTTCAAAAAAAAGTCAATATGCATTAGGAGATGTCCATAACGGTATGTATTCACATACCATTACAATATCTACAGCATTCTAGAATGTTCCCTTTTGAAGACAAGTCAAAACACTAGTTACCTGGCATTTATAATGGCACGTATCCATACCATTACGATATCTATTACATACAAAAATACCCTCTATTTGAAGACAGACAAAACGCTAGTCACCTGGTGTCTATAATGGCACGTGTCTACACCACTACGATATTTATTACATAAAAAAATATCCTTGTTATGAAGACAGCGCATACCATTACGATATATATTACATACAAAGAATTCCCCATTTCGAAGAAACAGTCGTTAATTTACTTATTGCATTATATTGTGATGAATTGCACAAAGTTTGTATGTATCTAGTTATGGTACTCTATTGTACAAGATGCATACCTAGCACTAATACTTGCATATCTAACACTAAAAGTTGCATACTACAATAAATGCAAAATTAGTTCATGAACTCATCAACAGTCCAGTAAATTCGGTTAAGGGTCCTTTAAATTATTATCTGTGTGTGTGTGTGAGAGAGAGAGAGAGAGAGAGAGAGAGAGAGAGAGAGAGAGAGAGAGAGAGAGAGAGAGAGAGAGAGAGAGAGAGAGAGAGAGAGAGAGAGAGAGAGAGAGAGAAGAGAGAGAGAGAGAAGAGAGAGAGAGAGAGAGAGAGAGAGAGAGAGAGAGAGAGAGAGAGAGATTATTATTTTATTTATTTTATTAATTTATTGCGCCAAGGCGTCAGACATTACATGAGTTCATACAAATAATGCTTCAAATGGATATAAAACCAAGAATTGAACATGGTTAGAGAGAGAGAGAGAGAGAGAGAGAGAGAGAGAGAGAGAGAGAGAGAGAGAGAGAGAGAGAGAGAGAGAGAGAGAGAGAGAGAGAGAGAGAGAGAGAGAGAGAGAGAGAGAGAGAGAGAGAGAGAGAGAGAGAGAAATTCCAAAAGTATAATTTTCATTTTAAAAATTATTAACTTGCGACTGACCTAAGTATACTGCTGCCTAAACTGATTTGACCCTTAAATGGTGAGAGACCTCAGTATACAGCAGCCAAAGATTATTTGACCCTTAGACAATGAGTGACCATGGGAAGTCCTGTAGCATGGCAGTTGAATGTTCGACTTGGGAAGTTACAATCATGTGATTAAGCCCATTGCAGCGTATTAGGAAGGGTAGCCAATCTTAATCCCTCACTTCCAACTAGTCTGCATCAACCCCCATTTGAAAGGGGAATCATAGTGACATATAAAATGGCGAACAGCAACATATTATACCATTAGTTCATGACTATCTGAATGATTAATTTTTAATATGAAAATTAAAATTTAAAAAGTAATTTTATACATTAAAACTGCTAAACAGGTTACTCAAACCATAAAAGAGAAACATTTGATAAGATATTCATAATAATGTACTGCACTTTGCAGACACTGTGAATAAAAACAGAATACTCTTAGCAATTCAGAGAAGAAATACATAGTGATAGAGGAGAGACAAGTGAAGAGATGCGACCCCATATGAAAATGGGAACGCAAATAGAGGAAGAAGAAGGAGAAAAGAGGAGAGACAAATGGTTAGGGCATTTGGTGAGGAGGGAGTTTAGGAGAAGGAAGCTGAGGTGCTGGCAGGTAAGGGGGTTTGAGGTAGGCCAAAGCGGAGGTTTGTGTATGAGCTGAGGGAGGAGAGGAGGGCGACGGAGGACATATTTGGAGACCCGGTGAGAGGGGTGAGACTCATATGGTTTGGGCATGAGGTAAGAAGGGATGAAGAGTACGTTAGGAAAATGCTGCAAAGGAATCTGCCAGGCAAGAGGGATTTGAGGTAGGCTAAAGAAAAGGTTTACAGATGTGTTGAGGGAGGAGAGGAGGGTGTGGAGTGTGATGGATCAGAATGAAGGTTTAGGGAAACGGTGAAAGAGGTGAGACTGATGCACACATATGTACATTTATGTGTACCATAGTGTATTTTACGGTAATCAGTAAAATACTTGTTATGCAACGGGAGAAAATTTTAGGTTTTTAAATGGTGCAATTTATATTTTTGTTTTCCACTTCCAGAGACAGTTCGAAGTTTGAATCATCGCTAGTTAAAAGGTCGTGAGTCAGGAACTGTATTTATTTCACCTTTTTAACAATAAATTCTAAGACTGAATCATACCTAGTCAATATATCGTGAGTCAAAGGCTATCTGCGTTGCACTATTTTAACAATAAAGTCTATGATTGAATCATCGCTAGTTAAAATAGCACGAGTCAAGGTTTTGTCTGTGCTCCTCAATTTCAACAATACATTCAATCAAAGACGCTGCGCAAAACACGTGATTATGGCTCCTGAAATGTGCATGGCAACTTCACAATAAAATTATGAAAGAAATTATTGAAAAACTTTGTAAATAATACAGACAGACATCAAAGTGAGCCCTATTACTCATCTCTGAGAGACTTTTCAGATGGCGTTCCGATTAGTAATAAAAAAAATTCATTGTCTGTATTGACATAAAACTAATAGAGTTCACAAAACTACAACTATATACAAAACAGAGTACTTGAAAGTTTCAATATAATGTTATCTCACTTTCTACAAATATCAAGAAACGAGAGAGAGAATACCTGCGCTGCACAGTATCAGGTTCAACACAGTTAAAAATCACAATTCATCACTTTTATATGAATTAATTAGCAATACTGCAGTTAAATGTACCCATTAATAAACAGGGTATCAAAAGTACCCATTTACAGACAGGGCATCTGTAGATCATCGGTAGTTCTAGTAACTTGGGTTGCATACCTTCCCAGTCCACTCAATATTTTGTCATGTGAAAAATATATCATTTCTTTTAAATAAATTTTTTTTTTAACTATAATAGGCAATACCAGAATAAATTACAATATTTAGATATATATCATAAAAATAAATTTAGCTTAAACAGCAGAATTAAAAACAAAACATAAAATGTCCTAAAGAACATCAATGTGTTAGGGTACCGGTAAATCTATTGACAGTTCTACCCAATTCACAATACTGCATATATTTCTCATTAGGTAATATTATTTCATTTAAATAAGAATAAAATCCTCTATTTGTATTAGGTCGAGTTACTAAGAATAGATATACATCATAAAAGGAATTTAAACATAATAATTAAAAACCTGGCATAAGATAATCTACTGAACGAGAGGACCTCTCACTTAGCAGCAGTCTGCACCTTCTCTGCCTCTTGAGCAACCACGGATGGTTTTGGGATGAAGTTCGTCACTTCCTCGTATACGAGTTCTGAAACAAAAGTGAAAATAACATTCGACATCTCCCACTGGGAAAGTTTCATCGTAACTGGCCGGCATAAGCTAAAAAAATAGTAGGTTGAGGGCAGGCACTGTTCAACTGGGAGGTTAAACTTTGAGCTCAGGATTTCCTGGGTGAAGGCCTGGCACTGTTCCACTGGGAGATTAATCCAATACCTGTGAGTTGGAAATATGTGGAAGGATCGATATTCTGAAGAGAATATCGATATTTGGCATCTGGAGTCACAATGTCATACATACAAGTCATTGTTTTAATCAGCTGAAAAGTACTTTAAGGAGTCAGTAGCCTGTTAGATGTCAAGGGGGACAGTACAAAATATTTTCACAGAGACGTGGCAGACATCCCTCTCCAGCACTGAAGCATAATTAATTTTGTTGAGAACTCACAGGAAAAGGATCAACCTCTCACATGAGAGACTTCCTGAGTGAATAAAAGGCACTCTTCCACCAGAAGCTTTACCTTCCAACCTAGGGGCTTCGGGTCTAGAGCAACCCAGGGTGCTCTAGGGTTATTCATATTTATAAGACAAGTCACCTAACCTAACATAGCCAAATCTAACAAATTACAGGGTGCTTTACATGAGGCTTTTGTGGTTACTCATTGTTCCGATATATTGGACTTTCTGAATGGATGCCAGGCAGTTGCACTAAAATTTTAACCTCTAGAACTTGGGACTCCAAAAGTGCATATTGCCTTCAAATCTTAAGTCGTTTGATGAAGTTGTGAAGGAGAGAAAATATCAAAACCCTATACCGACGTGTCTTACAAGGTGACTGAAATGAAAAGGAGAGTAGCTTCATGGGACAAAACTACAAATAGGGGAATTCCCAGTACTCTCACATTGCCTATGTAGCTGACCAGAAGTAGTATTCTTGCCTTTTGCCTCAGGAGAAAGAAAATGCCGAAGATCAGGGAAAGGAGATTGACCTCTGGGAGGCAGAGGTCATTGAATGTTTTACTTGGAATTTTGATAAAGATAATATATAATATTTGAGGAGACCACAGTGGTTAGAGTCCTCGACTCTGGAAGTGACAAACTGCAACCAAGCTCACCATGGAGCATGAGGAATTGTACCTAGCCTTAATTACCAAGCTCCAACTTGTCTCTGTCCTGCCCTGTAATGGGAATTAGTAGTGACACATAAAACGGTAAACAACATAAAATAAAATATGAGGGTGTTGAATCATAGCTCATTTAGTAGCATAAGTCGACTAAATAGGGCAGAGTGAGGGGACTGAGAATCCTTGCAAAGAGTGAAGACATTTTGCTTTGACGCAGCCACTCCCCTTACAAGGGGGTAAATGGTTCTTGTATATAAATACATAAATTGAAAACAAATTGAAATAAATTTAACGTATACCTTTCCACTTCTCCGTTGGTAGTTCCATGTCCTCAAAGCTCTGATCGTATGGCTCGCTGTCTGGTTCGTCGGACGGATCTGCGTACTGCGCTAGGTAAGGATGAGCTAATGCCTGGGCTGCCGTGACGCGTCGTTCGCTATCTAGCTCGAGCATCTTCTCCAGGAGGTCCACGGCTGGAAACAAAATACATGTGTATCAACATACACATACGATAACAGCAGTCCCCCTAGTAAAGGGAGTGGCTATGTCAAAGCATACATTCATTCAACTTTGTTTTACTTGATACTAACAGAGCCATCGTTCTTTTTGCATGCATTCGCATGCAATGGCCGCAATCCCCATTGCAGGTGGCCAAATCAAAGCACACATGCTTTCTCCTTTGTTCTACTTGATGCTAATATATTCAGCTTTCATCTCGCGTATATACATATACATAAGACAGAAAGTCGCCTTGCAAGGCGATGGCCGAGTCAAAGCACACGCATCCACCTATAAGCTAATATACCTCAATAACTCGCCTTAGAACCTTGGGGACAAAATTAATATATAAAAAAAAAACTTAATTTGTTATATAATTATTATAATAATTTGGAGCAGTGTTAACACAGATAATATCTGATGGTATGTTTCCATACTTGGTTGGAAATCTTTCCTCAATATGTGTAAGTTACAGGTCTTTATATTAAACACATTAAGAATAACTGGTAAGGTCATCGAAGGTTATTTACTTTGTTTACAAAAATGGGGCAAAATTTTTTTACGAACAAGTACAGTTTACCACTTGCAGTGTTTTTTTGTATGGTTCACCCCTGTGTGTCATTCTAATATAATATACTCTGAGCCATGGACTCTAACGTATCTCACTAACCCATTGGATTGGCTCCTCGAAACACCTGTCTGAAGTCCTTCTTCCTCATCTGGGGTAGAGATCTTATGTAGTTACGGGCCTGAGGAAAAAAAACCGAATTACCTTATATGCATTAATGCAACATCACTCTATCTCCTGCATCCTCCTATGGTATGACTTAGGATACAGGAGATATGGCGATATGGAGATGATATATTCGCTGTGGCAACCCCTGACAGGAGACACTGAAAGACTTGATGATGGCAATATTACATATGATGATCTAGAACAGTACTCTCTATAAGGAGCTCTGTGAGAAAAGAATATCAGAATCTTCCTTTTTTCCTTTTAGTTGCCTCTTATGACACATGTAAGACACCTCTGAAATTCTCTTTCACCAACCATCATAGAATATTATTACTTCAATGGGCTAAATTAAGGAGTGAACTCACAGCCACATAAAACCTCAAGACTGAATTCTCAGCTACAATAAAATTCTAGACTGCTCTCACAGTCATACTTTGACCGAACTCAAGAGACTCATTAAAACATGAGACTGAACTCAGAACCACACTTAAAACTCAAAACTGAACACATAGCCCACTAAACTCAAGATTGAACTCACAGTCACGCTATAGCTTACTTAAACCAATCTACGTTCTCAGAATGAGCAATACTATCATCTATGGCCTTGCTGATTAAACTAGAGAAGCAAATCTTACGACAAACAACAAGACTTTAACAAATATAAATTATTCTTAACTTTTGAGCTTAAAGCACAAGAAAAGCCTCATCAAACAAGCAATGCATTAAAATATAAAAACTATATGGCAATTTATCTAATGTCAAAACAGACTTCATATTCAATGCATGTCAAAACACAAAAGAAAGGAGGAGCAAAAGGCTGGAAATTCCTCTATATCTGCATTATATCAAAGCATGATACAAAAGGCAGAGAAGTGTGAAGACAAGTAGGGTTCTTTCGCTACAATGACCAGTCTAGTGGTCCATAGAGATATGGTATCTTATCCAATATAACAGTGTTACAAACATAAAATAAGAAAGTATCGAGCATTCTCTCTAATGACAAGAGTCAAAGTGAGACGTGCAAATATACCATGCAAAGCAGACTTTAAAACTTAGACAAATGAATATAAGTAGACAAAAATGTTAACATATAGCATCGAATAGTAAGGAAACCCAGCAGTGAACCAATAAATGATCAGTATCCCAATATTTTGGGTCTTATATAGTCCAGTTAGGATCCAAATTACAGTGATGTTTTTCATATTCAAGTAGTTTCTGACTTACAACGGCTTTCATTCTGACCAACTTATCGTAAGTTGGATCCGTCATAAGTCGGATCAAAGCATCAATGGTAACATGGTAGTTGGAGACCACATGAAGGAAATTGCTTCACTAATGGGCTCCCTTAAGTATTAGAACCATATTTTGATTATTTATATATTTCAACTTAGGATTAGTTTTCTAATTACTAATTAACAATACTAATTCATAATTAATTCCAATTATTAATTAAACTGAATGACAAGAATATATAAAAGAATAACATGCAATGATACTAATTCATGATATCAAATGGATATATTATAAAATGGCTACAATATCCCTTGTAAGGGGGAGGCGTATTCAAAGTAAACACATTCACCAGAAGCCAAACATGCCTCAAAAACTCCTCTATGCTCCTTGAGAATAAAGGTTTGCCACAATTATCCCCACTACCACCATTCTTGGGTCAACCACATGGTAAGTGGGCTAGCTCATAACTGTAATTAATAATAACGTGAAAACTAAGGATAATGCAAGACAGAGTAATCAAAAGAAAAATCTTCGAATTTAAAATAAAAAAGGACTTTACTTATGGAAAAGTGGAAAATATGGAGTAGAAATTAGGACATTTACATCAATAACCAATATACAGACAGTACAATATATAAATAGGGAATAAAAGGCTGGCAATCCTATATCCAATGGAAAAAAATTTCTAGATCTTGAAGAATAGAGTAACCTGCTCTTGGGGTATTCATGATTGCAAGGCAAGCCACCTTAACTAATCTAACCCAACCTGACCTAACCTAACCTAAACTACCCAAACTCAACCTAAGAATTTATTGATTACTTAATTTTACTTGGGATGGCAGGGGTTACTCATCTTTACAAGATCCAACCATTTTCTTAAAATAACAGTCACTGGAAGAGGGGAAGAAGAAACGTTGAGGCGGGGAGAGGATTGCCAGTCCATTCCTTCGCCCAATTTTCATAAGCTGTTATGACTCAAGGAGCAAGGTTCTTACTTCATTCTCTACTTTAACAAGGTTTCTGAATATACGTGAAAAATTTTGGTTAAAATAATGAAAACAAATACAAAACATATATATGGGAAAGATGGGAAAAAAAACCGTTAAAAAATATTAATCATCCTTTTAAGAAATTATGTAATCCACAGGAACAAGCCATTAACATAAAAAGCTTGTTTAGCGCAAAGCAGAGAAAAGCGAAAGCAACAAAACATCAACAAAAATGAGCATTAAAATACAAAACCATGATAGGAAAATGCCCATTAAAGAAAACAGGAAAAATATATAAGGTAATTTTTATTTTGCGACCTCAACTGACCAACTTCAAAAAGTACAAGACTTGTACAATATACTTGTATTGTACTTCGAGAAGGTGCCAGTTGAGGTCAAGAAAGGAAAGTGGCCACTTGAGACCATGATATTAACGAGTACTGTAAATATTTTTCCTGCTGTTTTCTTTAATGGTACAATACAATATTCTTTTATTGCACTATGAGATGGTGATCAGTTGAGGTCACAAACTTAATGACTTCATATCTATTTCCTGTTGTTCTATTTAAAGGGCTCCTTCCAACCATTTCAGACTGAATGGAAACAGATGCATCTACACCAGGAAAAAATGCTGAGAAAAAAACAAGCAAGAGAAAAAGCTAATAACAATAGAGTAAAGCAAGGGAATAAAGCAACAGAAAATGCTAATAATAACAGAGCAAAGTGAGGGAATAGACAGGAAAAAAACTCATAGAAAACAGTGTAAAGAGAATAAAACTGGGAAAAAAGCAAAGCAAGGGAAGAGAGCAACGGAAAAAACTCAAAAGGAAATAGAGCGAAGCAAGGGAATAAAGCAATAGGAAATGCTCATTGAACACTGCACATTGCAATGGAATATACCTATAAAAAAAACTCAGAGAAGATATTGCAAAGCATGGGAATATAACCAGAGAAAATATTGCAAAGAATGGGAATATAACCAGAGAAAAAGCTCACAGAAAACACAGAAAAGCATGCTTATAAAGCAAGGCAAAAAAAGCTCAAAGCAAGGGAATGAAACCAGAGAAAAAACTTATAGAAAACAGCTTAAAGCAAGTGAACAATGCCAAGAAGATACTAATAGAAAACAGCTTAAAGTAAGGGAAGTATGCCGGAAAAAAAGCTCATAGAAAACAAGTGTAAAGCCAGGGAATAAAGTTTTAAGAAAACAGAACAAATTAAGGGAAAGAGGCTCACAGCAATCAGAACAAAACAAGGGAAATAAGCTGCGAAAAAGTTTATAAAAAACAGTGCAAAAGCAAGGGAATATAGCCTAGAAATAAGCTTTAAGAAAACAGAACTAAGCAAGGGAATAAAGTTAGGGAAAAATCTGAGAAAATAGAGCAAAATAAGGAAATTTAGCCAGGAAAAATCTCAGAGAAAATAGAGCAAAGCAAGGGAATAAAGCTTAGGAAAAAAAAATTAAGAGAAAAAAGAACAAAGCAAGGGAAAAAATATGAGAAAACAGAGCAAAGCACTGGAATAAAGCAAGGGAAAAAAGTTCAAAGAAAAGAGACTAAAGCAAGGGAAAAAAGCTCACAGAAAACAGAGTATAGCAAGTGAAAAAAGCTCATAGAAAAGTGTTAAGCAGGGGAATAAAGCACCTACATGAATAGCTTTACCTCCTCACTGGTGATTTTAGCTAAAGTTTCTTCATCGGGAGTTCCGGCGATGACAAGGATGCGCGTTAGTTGGTCAATATCTGAGAAGCTGTGTTAAGGCGGCTAGAATAGGCACTGGTTAGGCACTAAGCGACGCCAGAATTACGTTAAACTAGAATTAGTTAATCATTAATTAATCATAAATTTCTAACTCAGTAGGTTGATTGCAATCATGATTAAAATCATTAATATATGTAGATAAGCACCTATTGTATAGACTATACTGTGATTTTCATAAAAGTTGGTTAATCATTAATCTTTAACATTAGTTTGACTGTAATCATGATTAAAATCAGTGCTACTCTATAGATTTATCTAAGATTATTCCTTTAGTTTCATTAAATAAATTTATTTTTACTTTCCAAATGATTGTATTCATGATTAAAATCAGTTATATATGTACCTATAGACTATTACTAGGATTTTCACAAAAACTGGTTGATCATTAATTTTTAAATGCTTAATTTGATTGTAATTCTGATTGAAATAAGCAATAATCCATAGATTAATAGGAAGCTTATTTCTACAATTTTCATGAAATCTGGTTAATCATTAATAGTTAACTCCTTAGGATGATCGTAATCATGATTAAATCAGTAATATATTTACCCATAGATTAATTCTAAGATAATAATCTTGACCAATTTTCCCAGACATACTATGTAATTACAGTAAATATAATTAACCCTTGTACTGCAAAGTATCATTTCAAATGTACTTCTGTAATACTAATTATTCACAAAACTTAAATGCAATCAAATTACTTTTTCTGCCATGGAAAAGTGTCCATCAGAGAGTAAGTCAATGGTATTAATATTTTGCAGTAAATGAGTTAAAACAGACCTCATTTTTGCAGTAAAAGAGTTAAGACATACCACATTTTTATAGTAAAAGGGTTAAAACATACTGCACTTTTCCAGTAAAAGTGTTAAGACATACCCCATTTTTGCAGTTTAAGGGTGAAAACATACCGCACTTTTGCAGTAAATGGGTTAAAACATACCCCATTTATCCAGTAAAAGGGTTAAGATATACCCCATTTTTGCAATATAAAGGTTAAGACATATCCCACATTGGCTGTAAAAGGGTTAAGACATACCCCATATTGGCAGTTAAAGGGTAGGACACACCCCATTTTTGCATTAAAAGGGCTAATACATACTCCAGTTTTGCAGTTAAAGGGTTGACACACCTTATTATTGCAGTAAAAGGGTTACGATATACTCCATATTTGCAGTAAAAGGGTTAAAACATACCCCATTTTTGTAATAAAACAAGTTAAGACACCCCATTTTTGTAGTAAAAGGATTAAGGCATACCCAACTGTTGGAGTATATAAGGTTAAAAGAATACAGTATTAAGTTCATTAAAGCATACAAGAGGCAACAAATCATCAAATAATTTTAGTCAATGCTTGAAGCAATAAACAATCAAATAATTTTTTCAAAGCCTTGAGCCCACAATAAGCAAATGATGAAAAGAATAAACGAAGAAAGAAGGTAGTTTAGGATGTTTTGTCACCAATCAAGATTTTTTACCCATTTCCTAGTTACATTTTATGTCACTGTTAGTCCCCATTTGGGGGAGACCACACACCGCTCAAAGCTGGGGAATAAAGGCTGGCAGCCCTTCCCATCACCTTGCAGTGGGCTAGAACACAGGTTTGTCACTTCGTGAGTTAACTATGCTAACCACTGCCCTTTCGCAGTCAGGATAACACTCTAGACGGTTGAAGAATGAGTAGGTTTGAAGGCAAAACTCATTCACACCATTACTATTTCATTACAGGGGGCCAAAGAAGCTCAGTGGTAGACCGCACAGGTTGGGAAGAAACTAAGACAGGCCTAAGTAAACTCATGAGGTGTTAGAAAAGGGCATCCAGCCTCAACCCCTTATATCCAACACGTCTGTGTCCACCCCATTTCAATGGGGGACTAATTTTGAAATAATATAATATACCATTTCATTTTATATTATCACAGGGTACTATGTGCTCTTTGGATGAAATAACTTTATATACCTAATGAAAAATGTTGAAACCAACAATAAAATAGGAATAAAAACTTGATTAAAATTCTACAGAGGTTTTGGGCTACATGCATGAAAAATTCAAAATAAGGAAATTTTTGCACTGAAGAACAAAAATTAAAAGTACAACTAAAGCGTCACTGTCAGATCCCATTCGAATGGTGGTGGACGCAGACAGGTTGTACCTGGTTGTACCTCGTGGCAGGTTCGAACATGGGTATGCCACTTCCAAAGTCTAGTGTTCCATTGTGTAACATTAAGTACATTACCTATGATCTCTAAGAAGATACAAAGCATAAGAAATGTAAGGATGGACACTGACAGGTTGGAGCTGGGGAAACAAGGCTGGATGCTCTCCCTAATGCCCCACGGTGAGATTAAACATATGTGTTACTTCCAGGGTCGAGCGAATAATACCTATGATCTTTAAAGAGATGCAAAACAATGTATATACAATGGTGGACATGTACTGGACGGAGCTGGGGCATTGAGGCTGAATTCCCATCCAATGCCACTACGGAAGTGACGTGGGATTGTCACATCCTGGGTCAACAGAATGTATAAATTTAAAAAGTATATGGCTGTATTGTAAAGACCTATAGGAATGAACTTACTCCATGCATATATATAAATTATAATGTATTCAGAATTATCAAACAAGTGCAAAAGATAACCAGCATGCTAGAAGAGACAAAAAAACAATTAGATAAAGAGTTACATATGAAATGAATAAGAACTTATCAATTAATGCAAAAAAGTAAACAGAAGGGAATGAACAAAAACAGGAATTTGATCTAATGAAATGAATAAGGAATTGGTAAATGTGAAAAATAACCAGAATGTGTGATGAGATGGTATAAAAATATGTATAAGAAATAATAAATAATTAGTTTAATGCTAAAAAACTAAAAAATAAAAATGACCAAAATAATGTGATGCTAGTGTAGAAAAAGATGTATTGTGTAAGAAATAATTAAGAAAAATAAAAATATAACAAAATATGTTATGTCAGTATAGAAAAGAACCTTCAAAAAATAGTTACTTAAAAAACCTGGAATGTGTGATGTATAAAATATAATTAGTTAAATGCAAAAATGAGTATAAAATATAATTAGTTAAATGCAAAAACGAGTATAAAAACTACTTAGTTAAATGCAAAAATATAACCAGAATGGATGATGGGAGTGTAAAGAAGGAAGTATGAAAGATGAAAAGAAGAATCAATTCCAGATATCCAGTACAAAGAGGGACTGACCTCCTCGCTGGAGAGTTTATCGAGCAGATCGGCGCTAGGCGTTCCAACCAGCTTCATAATCTTCGTCAGCTGATCGATATCTGATACCCAGAGGCTAAGGTATACCTAACTGTGGTTTCAAACTACACCCGACTAATACCCAAAGATCTCGATCAATTAATACCCAAAGATCTCGATCAATTAATACCCAAAGATCTCGATTAATTAATTCCCAAAGATCTCGATCAATTAATTCCCAAAGATCTCGATCAATTCAGAATTGAAAAAGCCATGCAGTAAGAATATCTCGATCAATTCAGAATTGAAAAAGCCATGCTGCACATATTAAGATCATTCATAGGAGTGAGAAAGTTACAGTATTTTGAATATACAAGTGGTCCCTCATCTTACTCGCTTTTGAATGGTGCAGTTTTGAGTATACACTTTCAAGAAATATATAAAAAATAAATAAATCTTAAAAATCATAAAGAGCCATGCTGCTAATAATAAGGTCCTTCACAGGAGTGATCAAGTTACTGTATTTGGAGCATACAGGTTGTCCCTCTTCTTACGTGGTGTTCAATAGTGCAGCTTTGAGTAATACACGTTCAAGAAATATAGAGACACTCCTCAACTTACGAAAGAGCTAGGTTCCAGTAGTCCATTCAAAAGTACAATTGTCGTAAGCTATGCTTAGGTAAAAGAAAGTTCTGTACAGTACATACATATGCAGAACTGTACAGTACTTAGGCTAAAGACACTGAACTACAAAATAGAAACATAAAGCATACAGTATTAATAAAATTTAATACAGTAATAATAATGTAATAATACAGTACAGTACAGTAATACATACAGTAATACATGGGTAGACAATGGGTTGATTTTTGTTCGTATCCGTGGTTGTTCATAAGTAGGGGAGCATCTGTAAAAAAACAATCCTAAAATTTTGTAACACAAATACATTTTCCCAACTTCAGTACCTTTGTTATAAGAATTTAAATTGTATTAGGTAAAGTAAGCACAGAGAAGTAATCTAGGCATAATTAGTTTGGAAAGATATTACATGCAGAGTACAGTATACAGATATGAGCAAAGGCTATTTTGGATTTTGTAAAGAAGAGTAACCCCAGGATGCTTCAGGGTTATTCATATTTACAAGGCAAGTCGCATAACCTAACCTAACAATTTACTGGGTTATTTCAATTTACATGTGGTTCTGGGGATTACACATACTTACAAGATCCACAATTTTTGATTAAGGATGCCTCTCTTTAAATTGCATAACCACAAAGAATACCGCAAATCAACTCATTTTATTACCAAAAAATTTCTTTCACAGCCATGCACAGTTTATTCAAACTTCTTCAGTCTTTGGAGAAATTAGAAAAAAATGAGCTGTACTGTGCTGAATAATAATTGTATCAGCAGAACTGCCCTCTGGAAAACTGCCCAATAGAACAACTTCCCCGGATAACTGCCCCAGAGATTCTCCAGTAATGAGAACTGTCAAACAATGAGACTTGGGATAGGTTAGGTTAGAGTTTACATTGTAAGCAATTTTAATTTAAGAATAATATATATCAAAAGCAAATATCCGGGGCAGTAGAAGATGGGCAGATGTCCCATAACCAGGAACAATACCATGTCAAAGACAAAGGTCCATAAAATATGTTAAGAAATATATTCAGCGAAGTAGTACTGAGAACCAGTGCGTTAATGTATACTGTATTCTACATTATCTTAGTATATATGAATTAAAAAAAAGGGGAGGTAACATAATTAAATTCAAAATAGGTCATATTAATTAAAAGAAAAAGCTATAAACACAATCAAATTTATAAAATATAATAAATAATAACAAGACAAAGCTAAGCTCTTAATAGCCTCGAAAGACTTACTGCTCACAAAAGATGTTATATTGTGTTACTTCAATTACTCATAACTGTTGTGAACCCCCACCTGACCTTGGCGAGTGAGCTTTTCATTGAAAAAAGCATTTCGATATATAATTTATAAATTACTTCAGAAGGAAGTCAACTTACAGGTAATTTTAAACGAAGATACTCTAAATTTATTGCATTTTACTGCAGATTAATCAGCTTAAATGATTATATCTATACGAATATGCCCAGGCTTATGGTGTCCACGTTAGCTCCAGACCTCCAAAGGGAGGGGGATAAGAATACTTCCTCAGTGTTCCCCAGCATGTCATAAAAATCGATTCAATGGGGCAGAGCGAGGGGACTGGGAATCCCCTCCTCTGTATTTTTCTTCCTGCAAAGAGTCAATTATCTTACTTTGACTCAGCCACCTCCATTATAAAGGGGAATATGGCCAATGCATACAGATAGATAGATTTATACAAAACAAAAATCAAAATAGAAACTAAATTGAAATACGTAATACAAATATTTATATTGTATGAAATAAGATTAAGAACATATTCGGATGAAATCAGTTCTTAAATTCTTGCATTTTGTTCTGGATTGATCAATAAAATTTTTCTTATTTACATGAGACTAAATTCAAACAACAAAACAAAATTAAAATGGTAAACGAACGAGTTTACATCATATGGAGTAATAGCTAGGAATATATTCAAAGAAAATTAGTTCTTATATTTAAAAAAAAAAAAGATAAAAAAAAAAATACAGGGTGTCTTCGATTTACGTCACAGTTCCATTCCTTAAAAGTGATGTAATTCGAATTCGACTTTCAGTGTAAGTCAGAAGATACCTAAATTAGCACCTATGCTAATGCCATGTATATTACTATTTATAATATCACTTCCATGGTGATAGCTTTCCTTTTTTGTCACCAGAAGAACTTACTTTACACTTTGGAAACATAATACAGGTCAAAAAATTATCGAAAAAGAAGCAATATAATTTATGGGAGATGTGTTGTAAACATGAAACATCATAACTCGAGGATGCTGTAAACCGAGGACCCCCTGTATTCAGAATATTAAGTATTTAACCAAAAACATTAAAACTACAGTATCAGAAAGCATAATGTGGTAATTTTGATGCAATCATGCAATCTTTATAAAAATATACAATCTTACACATATACAACATTGTATTCAGGAAAAAGTCATTTTTATACTGCAACATAATGTATACGGTCAGTTATAGGATCATACTGCTATTGAGAGGGAAATATACATTGCTAAATTATTATTATTATTATTATTATTATTATTATTATACTGTACATGACTAAACTATAATTAGAAACACCATTATACATGCAGAAAAGATAAAAGTTAAATTTAATTTCAAAAGTGTCCCAGTAAAAGTCCAATATTACTTTTCAGAAGTGGAAAGATGTTAATTAACACGATTAAAGCATAATTAGAATAAATTCTGATTATACTTTTTTAAAAAGTAATGTATAAGGATTTCTTTTCTTTTAATGTTTTGGGTGTCATTATTAGTCCCCCCATATGAGGGTGGACACAGATAGACTGAAGTGGGGAATAAAGAGCTGGATGCCCTTCCTTCTGCCCCACCATGGACTAAAATGCGGGTCTGTCACATTCAGAGTCAAGCATTCTAAAGGTATGCTATGGCAACCCCTATATCATCCGCAAGGAATGAAATCTCATTATTAAATTACTAACTGATCTTCACAAAATTCAAGCATGAATAAGTTTACTATAATATTGTGGATTCCACAGCAGGGTTGGTAGTGCGCGCGACTTTGATTCGCTAGGTCATCGGTTCAAGACCCGCCAAGGCCTGAGGCAAGAAAGGGCATTCACTCAAGGTGACGCTTGCACTTGCCAAAACCAAAGTCCTTCAAAAGAAGGCAATGTCCTAGCCCATAACAAGAAAAGTGTTTTAATATACTGTATAAGTACAGAGTATATTTTCTTGGTTACAGAAATTCAATTATGCAAATAAAAAAAGTAACTCGACTTTGGGAATTAAGAAATTTAATTTGTCTAAAGTCTTTTTGAAGGAAGGTTTGCACCTAGTAAAGCTGAGTAACCTCAAGAGGCTAAATAACCCCATAACTTGTTAGGTTAGATTAAGTTAGTTGACTTGCCATGTAAATATGAATAACCCTAGTGCACCCTGTGGTTACCCTTCTTTACAATATCCATTAGATATCTTATCAGAAAGAACATACATAATCAATAACGAGTTGCTAAATGTGAGATGCCCACAGATAAGGCAAGCTGGTTCTGTTTATGCAGAGCATCTTGAAGATAGCATGTAGGGTCAAAAGGTTAAATATTAAAGCACAGTAAAAGCTCCTCAGATAAATTAAAGCTGAAAGACGTTCAATGCAGTAATTATTTAAAAGCCAGATAAGTTCAAAACGAGACTTACCGACTCAGACGTGATCCGGTTGAGGTATTCCAGCGGTGGTGTTCCTAAGAGCTCCATGATTAGATTGAGTTGTTGAATATCTAGGGTTTCAACTAAGGGCCACAACAACACATGCTAGGACAGTGACAACACATTCACGCAGAAGTAAAAGTAGGGGACGAGAAAGGCTTGATTCTCCTCTTTGTTGTCTAAGTCCACCTGATAGTACGCAGTTCTCATCCTATCTTTTATTTAAAACAAATGAGATAAACTCTGGTGGCCTGCCCTAATTTATCAATGCCCTTGACCTTCCTTTGGCCTGCCCTAATTTATCAATTCCCTTGACCCTCTTTTGGCCTGCCCTAATTTATCAAAGCCCTTGACCCTCCTTTGTTCTGTCCTAGACCCTCCTTTGTCCTGCACAAATTTAGAAATGCCCTTGAGTCTCCTTTTTGTCTACCCTAATTTATCAATGCCTTTGACCGTCCTTTGTCCTGCCCTATATTAGCTATGTTCTTGACCCTTCTTTGGTTTGCCTAATTTATGAATGCCCTTGACCCTCCTCTGGCCTGCCTAATTTATCAAAGTCCGTGAACCTCTTTTTGGCCTGCCCTAATTTTGCAATGCCCTTGATCTTTCTTTGGCTTGCCCTAAGTTATCAATGCCCTTGACCATCCTTTGTCCTGCCCTAATTTTGCAATGCCCTTGATCCTTCTTTGGCTTGCCCTAAGTTATCAATGCTCTTAACCATCCTTTGTCCTGCCCTAATTTAGCAATGCCCTTGACTCTCCTATGGCCTAACTCAACTTAATTTGCCCTAATTCATCAAAACCCTTGACGCTCCTTTGGCCAATCCTAATATAGCAATGCCCTTGACCATCCTTTGGCCTGCTCTAATTTAACAATGTCCTTGACCCTCATTTAAATTACCCTAATTTATCAATGCCCTTGACCCTCCTCTAGCCTGCTCTAATTTATCAAACCTCTTGACTTTCCTTTGGCCTGCCCTGCTTAAGCAATGCCCCTGACCCTCCTTTAGCATGCCCTAATCTATTAATGCTCTTGTCTATCCTTTGTACGACCACTTGTATGTATCTACCAATCATTTGTATGTATCTACAAAGATGGATTTTTAATGATACGACATATTCTACCCAGAACAGCATTTAGGATGTTGGAATGGAACAAATGGCTGGTGCCATTTGGAAAATGATGTTTTGGAGTGGCCATTTTAGTGCCAACAGTTTTAAAAAGATAGGTACGTTAGGTTAAGTTAGGCTTTGAAAATATAAAAATCTTCTTGGTGCCACCCAAGCGGGTTGTTGCCAAAATTTGTTTAGCATCCTAACAGCCAGTGCCAAAGTGTCTGTACCAAAACGTAGAAAACCGGTTGTACACAGATGTCCACTGTCCCCTATCTACATGCCTATCTAATTCATATCTTCAAATCTTATACCTACTATATATATATATATATATATATATATATATATATATATATATATATATATATATATATATATATATATATATATATATATATATATATATATATATATATATATATATATATATATATATATATATATATATATATATATATATATATATATATATATATATATATATATATATATATATATATATATATATATATATATATATATATATATATATATATATATATATATATATATATATATATATATATATATATTATATATATATATATATGCACTCATGAGCCTACCACCTATACATCTGCCAAGTCTTGGTATATGATTTCAATCCATTCAGAAACCAACTTCCAAAAGTTATATGCAGGTAAAATCCATGACCTAAAAATGAGGCCAACCATATGCAACAAGTAACTGAAATACTAATAAATTTAGCTTAATTTATGCATGGATTTAGAATAAAAAAAACTAATAATGAAACAGATAGACTATAAAGATAACATGAGAAAGGTTGGCAAGGAACACTTAACTATGACCTTTCACCTAGAATCTACCTACCACTTAGTTAAAATAAGTCACTCAAAGGATTAATCTAAATTTATACATGTGTACAGAAGAGATACACATGAAATAGAACAGACAGAATATAGAAGTACATGATAGTGTACAGCAAGGAACACTTACTGCAACCTCCTTATACTTAAATCCTACCTACCACTCAGTTAACAGTCTTAAAGATGCTTGACGATGTCAGTTGGAGGAGAGAGGGCAAGCAACAGTAACTATGACCTACTTACACCTAAACCCTACCAAACACTCAATTAGAAGTCTTAAGAGTTGTTAGAAGATGTCAACTGAGGGAGAGATGGAAAGCTATACTAACTGTGGCCTACTTACACCTAGAGCCTACCTACCACTCAGTTAAATGCCTTAGAGTTGCTAGACAGTGTCAATTGGAGGCGAGAGGGCAAGCAACACTAACTGCGACCTACTTGCACCTACAGTCTACCTACCACTCAGTTAAAAGCCTTAGAGTTGCAAGATCATGTCAGCAGGAGTGAGGGAGAAATTTTTGCACACAACACTTCAACTTTTACAATATCTGAATACAACTAGACATAAAATGGCATCACTAAAGCAGGGATCTTTAGAGATAAATCCTTCCTTAATATAAATCCTTTTACTAGAATATACTTGATAAGGGTTTTGCTAAGTCTCCTGCAGGTACAGGCATTAATATCCCAGTTTAACCAGAAAAATTGTCTGCATACGCAAACTGTGCAACAGTACAGTTAATGTTTATCATGCTGAAACATAAAATGATATCTACACATTACGAACACTAAAGTACAGAATATACAACAAATTTTACAAAGGTGTTATAAAAGTCTGATAAATTTAACACCCATTTTTCTAACACTAAAAGGCATATGTTAATAGGTATATGCTATACATGCTAATATAGACCCAACATACTATTATCAAATATGAACTTCAAAAGAAACCGGTTGAAGATAAATGTAACTCTTATGTTAAAAAGAAAATACATACATGCTACGAGAAAACACATTAATCTATGATATTTACATATTCACATTACATTACAATTATAAACTTCCAGAAGCATGCAATATCATTGCTTACTGTACATGCAGTGTTGCCAATATTTTGCAAAAACAACTAAATATGAAAGATGCTTAGATTCGTATCACATAAATAAACTCATTGTATCTTAATTCGAGAAAAATATACTTTGTATATATATCTTTACCTATATGCAAAAGCAATAGTCTCCCTTATAAGGAGGTTGGCTGATTCAAAGCAAAAACTTGACTCTTTATGGGAGCAAATACAGAGGAGAGGATTTCAAGTTCCCTTGATTGGTTGCATTTAGTCAACTTTAATGACAAGCAGGGGAACAAGGAGAGGTATTCTTGTCCCTCCAAATAGGGCAAAGTAAGGGGACAGGAAATCTCCCTCTAACCACAGGCATAAGTCTCTGAATGTGAGCGACTGTGGAAAAAGTGGAAATAAAAGGATAGAGAGGGGTGCGACGTTTCTGAGTATAAAGATGAATGTGCTACCAGTGAGCAAAACAGAAGTGAATAGGTGTGTGCTCTGACTCAGTCAATCCCTTACAAGGATCACAGCCCCTGTGTGTGTTTGTGTGTATTTACCTAAATGTGCTCACAAGCAAAACCCCTATGCTTGCAGTTCCCCGTTTACTTGTCGGTATAAATATTGCTCACTAACACTTATAATATCTATCCTTAAAACTTTGAATGTATTTAGCATTTACTGTTCCCTCACTTGCTGACTTCCAATGGTCAACTATTCTTAAACTAAACAAGTACCGCCTTACATCCTGCAAAGAAGTTTTCTTATGAAGCTTCAAATTATGACCTCTAGTTCTAGTGCCAACCATATCAAAATATAACTTCCAATCCACTGTCAACATCACGAAGAAATTTAAAAACCATTACCATGTCCCTCCCTCAGTTTTCTGGCTTCTACTGATGGTGAGTCTAACTCCCTCAGCCTCCCCATATTAATGAGTGCCTGTGTGTGTGTATGTCTGTACGTATGTACATATAAAGAAATACATTTCCTATTTCCCCATTTCATTACGATTCAATTCAATTGCTCTCTATCTTATTTTGTATAGCATAGTATATTCATCATCAAATCTTCCAGCAATTAATGGTAGGAATGGCCACAGCCAATCATTCGTCTCCATATCACTCTTACCCCCTGCAGCTTCCTCTATCACACATCACCCTCATGTCCTCTCTCATCGTATTTCTAAACTCCTCCTTTGGCCTACATCTCCTTCTCCTGTCTGATACCTCCATCCTCAGCATCATACGCCTAACATACCAATCAAACCTTTTCACCACATGCCCAAGCCATCTGAGTCTTGACTCTCTCACCAAGTCCCCAAACATGTATCCTCCTCCATCACACTACACACCCACATGTTCTACCTCACCACATCCATGAACCACTTTTTTGCCCTACCCCTCCCCCTCCTACCTAGCAACTCCATGTTCATAATCCTTCTAACATATCCCTCATCCCTCCTCACTACATGCCCAAACCATATAATGTTTGCCTCTCTCACCATGATTTGATAAACTGCTCCTGTTTCAAAAAGTTTAGAGAATAACTGATAATTATGAAAACCAAAACAATGCTTGCATATTGAAAAAAGGCAAAATTACTGTTCATTACATAAAATAATATCTGTGTATTTACCTAAATGTGCTCACAAGCAAAACCCCTATGCTTGCAGTTCCCCGTTTACTTGTCGGTATAAATATTGCTCACTAAAACTTATAATATCTATCCTTAAAACTTTGAATGTATTTAGCATTTACCGTTTCCTCACTTGCTGACTTCCAATGGTCAACTATTCTTAAACTAAACGCAGTCATGATGCAGGCTGCTCAAGTCAATAACTATTCAGAATTGTAAAATAACAAACCAAAAGGACAATAATCAAGCGAACATCTAAGAATAATCAATCGCATTTCTAAGACACAAAATACAGATTACTCAAGTCAAAGTCGCAAATCAAATATCATAATCGTTCAGCAATGTACATTTACAATCTGGCGTTGTAAATTATGAATCAAAACCGTTTAGTACTGCAAATTAAGGAGCATATTACCAATAACGATCAATTGCATCTCTAGAAAATAAAATCTAGGTTACTCAAGTGGGTAGTGCAAATTACAAATTGTAATCTTTCAACATTGCAAGTGACAAATTACAAAGCATAATAATTCGGCATTGTAATTTACAAATCAACATCATTTACCAAAGTAAATTACAAATAACGATCTATTGCATTCCTAGAGCAAAAATATACGTAACATACGTGTGCAGGGTAAATTTTAAGTAAGGTTTCTCTTTCCCTAGCATACCTCTCTTTTCCATCTTCAGGTTTTACCCATTTCTATATGGGGTCACTGTATCTTACTAGCCCGTTCCCTTAGCCCCTTGTCCCACTTACCCTTTGCAATATTATCCTTCCATTCCTCAGCCTTTTTCCTCTCCTTCAAACCATCTTCATATCCATAACGCTCCTACACACATGGTCTTCTTCTCTTTGAATTACATGACCGAACCATTGCATGAAATTTATACCTCAAGAGATACCAAGTACTTGTTTGGATTTTATCTGCTTCACCAGCAAAACTTTAAAAAAGAAACTGCAATGCCTGATGAATTTAGTGAGAAATGATCAAAAGAGGTCATTTCTGTTATATATTACTACCTACTAGAGAGGTTAAGATATCGCTGTCAGATGAGCGATTACTACTACAATGCTCGTCTCTGCCTTAGGAAGGCTCAGAGAGATGAGGAATGGATATACATACTTGTTCAAAGCATTATTTTAAGTGGTAACTCTTTGATGAGTTATTTTGTTCTTACCACAAAATGTCAGACAGGACTTATGATTGACAAAAGTATGCTCATTTCTGCCTTGGGAAGGCTGAGAGAGAGATGGAATGGACGAGATGTGTTCAAAGCGTTCTTTAATGTAGTAAGTTTTTGACAAGATATTTTGTCCTTGCTGATAAATGTCAGACAGGCAATAACGAGACATTTTTTCGTTGCCGGGAAAGAGGTTTAATATCCTAAATGCAATCATTTACAGTTTGATAATTGGTGTATAATAAAGAAAAGATGCATTATAATACCAAAGTCTGCTAAAAGCTTAGTAACTTAAAAGTTTGGAATTTAGAATTTTTATTTAGATTTTATTTAGATTTTAAAATATTCTGCAACAACGAATATAAAAAAATTGAAAAGTTGGATATGAAATGAGATATCAAATATAAAAAGAAGATATCAAATATGAAAGAGATATCAAATAAGAAGGAGATATCAAATAAGAAGGAGATATCAAATAAGAAAGAGATATAAATTATGAGATTATAAGGAAGAGATATCAAAGAATAAAAGGATATCAAATATGAAAGAGACATCATATAAGGAAGAATTATCAAAGAATAAAAGGATATCAAATATGAAAGAGACATCATATAAGAAGATATCAAATATGAAAGAGACATCATATAAGAAAGAGAGATCATACAAGAAAGATATAGTAAAGAAGAAAGGGGATATCAAATATGAAAGAGATATCAAATATGAAAGAGATAACAAATATGAAAGAGATATCAAATATGAAAGAGATTTCAATAAGAAAGAGATACCAAATAAGAAGGGATATCAGTAAGAAAGGGATATCAATATGAAAGAGATATAAAACAAGAAAGAGATATCAAACAAGAAAAGGATAACAAATATGAAAGAGATATCTATAAAAGGAGATATCAAATATGAAAGAGATACCAAATAACAAAGAGATATCAATATACTATATAAAATATGAAGACATATCAAAACACTGTATAAAATAAACAGTAAGTACATCCAAATACCAAAGTCCATACTAGATTCCATGTATGTAACGATATGATAGTTGCTTTGGAATTTCAATCAGTCAGAATGGGACAACTGGGCATTGACAATTTGGCACCATCCGTTGCCAAAATGTGCTCAAGTACCCAAACAGCTGGCATCGGAATGCACCCAAACCCTAATCAGTTAAGTGGAAAATTTATACATTGTGCAACACTGAATGTAAAAATTCAGTAAAATGGTAAAGGAAATGAGTGAAAAGTGGTAAAAAGCCTTAAATCATCAAGGTAATCTAATTACCTAAGTCCTTGTAGTTAGTTGTTAGTAATTCCCCACCAAATCCTTTAATTCCATTCATCTAAATACAAACTATAAACATTTTACAGCAATAGACATGAATACAGACATCAAAATATGCAGCTCATATAGGTTAGTAGGTTGAAACTACAGAATATTTACAATATATACAAGACTAAGAGAAAAATTAACCCAAGAAGATCCTCAGAAACTATACAAGTCACGTTACAGTAAATGAAAAGGCATTAAAAAAGGTACGAAAGCAAACTAAAAACAATAAACCTCACTTACGTTACAGTAATGCGGTGCCGTTGAAAATAGCCAAAAGCGGTTACAAGTATACTGGCTTGAAGCAAAGACTCAAACCAGATATCTAAAGCAAGTAAGTTTTTAATAACTTCTACCTATCACAACAGAAAACGATCGTAATTGTCCATTTCAGATGACAAGGGTGTCATCTCTAGCAGTGTCAATGTTAACCACTTTAGGGTTTCAAGTGGTTAACTGCCGTTTGCCTCGTTAGGAGTTCCCATGCTACCTTCTAACCCGTAAGAAAAGCAAGAATGAAATAAGAAAAATTAAATAATTACAAGGCACAGATAAGGGTATCATAAATGGGTGTGTATCCAATCTTAAAATAAAAAAATAAATAAAAACTTTAAATGAACTAACATTCCTATTCTAATCTAACTTTCTCAAACATTTGCGTAAGTCTTCTGAGGAGAAAAATTATCATATCAGTTCTGAAAACGAGACGACATTTTATTAACAACAGAAAAGGATACGATCAGCTCCAGGGAAGAGGGTTCTCCCGGTGAGCAGCTCTGCCATTATGCATCCCACAGACCAGATGTCCACTGAAAATGAAGGACAGGCGAGAACCTAATTAAACACCAACTTTTTGATATTCGATTTGATAATTTACAAACACAACTTGCTTGTTTTGTGCATCACTATTAGTCCCCATAATGGGGTGGACACAGACTGTGAGACTGGGGAATTAAGGCTGGATGACTGTCCTAGTGACCCATGAGGGCTCACTCGAGGGTCTGTCAACTTCCAAGTCGAGCATTTTATCCAATCGGCTTCCGCGGTCCCCATAAACAGAAAATGCTAATGAAAGAATTATTTAAGAGTTCACAAACGACGGCTAGATGAATTATTTTGAAAAATATGAAAAAGCAATAACATTAAACAAATAAACTAAATACAAACAAACTCACCTGTCTGATTGTAATGCATCCAGTTCAGCATGATCTCAGGTGCACGATACCACCTGGTGGCCACGTATCCAGTCATCTCGGATTCTGTGGGTCGCGCCAGACCAAAATCTAAAATCTTCAATTCACAGTCTTCGTTTACGGCTATATTACTGGGCTTCAGATCCTGAGATAAAGAATATAATTATGATTATAAAAAGTCATATCCCTGGGAGTTGTAGGGCAGTGGTAAAGAAAAGGGCTGGTAATATACTGGCTCCAGATTCGATCCTTGCCCAAGGGCCGATTACCTTTCACTGCCTCAGGACGTTACCGATTAAATTGGGCAATTACTTTGGGGGTCGGTGATTTTTCTACAGGTCTACCTGATTATCTAATCACTGTCTGGAGATCACTGGATCCACGGGATTGGAGAGATGGGGTTTGGGCCCCAGGATATATAGTAGTCAAACAGTCAGAATCAGTGCTATCGTTATCCCTTGCCTCTGCCTTCCATTAGTGATCTTTATCCTTCATACAGAACATCTTTGGTGGTTGGGGAGAAAGAATTCTGCCAAGATATTTCCTATATATCTTGAGAGCCAACTGAAAATAGTATTGTTTGCCAGTTTGTCACTCTTACTCCTGATTAAGAGGGTAAACACAGACAAGGAGAATTAATGCTGGATTCCCTTCCTAGCACCTCGCGGTGTGCTCAAACACCGAGTTGTCACTTTCCGGTTCATGTGCTCTAACCACTATGTTGCCACGGTTCCCATGGATAGATAATACAGTATTGTACTCTATATCTCCTTGGGCAAGGGAGAAAGAAGTCCATCACCTTGTGCCCTGCAATACACAGGTGTTGACCCAAAGAAATACTTTACAGAGGGGAAAGAGAATTCAGTCTAGCAATCCCTGCAGGTCATATGGGGACCACGGTAGCGCAGTGGTTAGAGAGGTCAACATAGTACCAGATCAGAGATTACGCCTACCGAAAGCCATTAGGAATGGTGTCTAGCCTTAATTCTCCCAGCTTCAACCTATCTGTGTCCACCCCCTTAATGGGAATCGATAGTGAAACATAAAATGGCTATCATTTCCTTCAAGTCATAGGGGCCAACTATCTGGGGCAGAGGAAAACCTTCCAAGTCATAAGGGCTAACTATCAGGGGCAGAGGAACATGGAGTGAAAACCTTCCAAGTCATAGGGACCAACAATCAGGGACAGAGTCATAGTAGCCCACTATCAGGGATATAGGAACATGGAGTGCAAAGGGTCAAAGGGGCCAACTATCAGGGACAGAGGCACATGGAGAGCCAAACTCTCCAAGTTTCTTTGATAACTTCTGGTGAATAGGTGTACTCTGACAAGGCTTGCAGGGTTTGTCCTTTTTACAGCATAACTGTTCGTTTTTAGTGTCTGTCTTTCTTTATGAAAAAAAGCCTGGAAACCCTGATATCAACGGTATTTTGAACCAAGGTTGCCAAAGTTTGAGCATAAAAAGGGCAGACTCACTATTAAAAAAGACATTTATGGGGAAAAGAGAACAAACCTTGCTTCTTTGGGGCATTCCTGCTATATTCAACAAAATATGACATTTTGTGGATAAAAAAAATAAAATTCTGACATACCCTATGAATAATCCCGGCTGAGTGGATATACTTAAGCCCTCTTAGGACTTGATAGATGAGGAACTGAACGTGGTCATCCGTCAACTTCTGCGTTTTTACGATGTTATTGAGATCGGCTCCCATAAGGGCTGTGACAAGGTACCTGACGGAAAAGAAAGAAAAAAAATTAAGTGGCTTTTGTGAGCTTACTTTAATATAGAGCGTGAGGACTCCCGTAGAGTAACTGGTAGTGTGCTCGACTCACGAGGCGATGGACCTGCATTTGAGCCCATGGCGGAGTGAAAGGAAAGGCATCTAGCCTTTATTCCCCAGCCACACTGTGTCCACCCCCATAATAAGGATTAATAATGACATTAATCACAAACACATTAATGATGAGTACGAAGCACTACTGTTAATACTATTTTCAAACAGTGAGAGAAAAACAATTCTACTCAAATATTCGAAGGGCATCATGAGAAAGAACCAAAAGGCACATCTATAATGATGGAGAAAATTAATAATAAGTACTGTTTAATGTGACACACTTAGTCCCATTCAAATGGGGATAGACACAGAAACACTGGAGTAGGGGGATTAAGGCTAGATGCCTTTCCTAACACCTAACGGTGAGACTGAATTTGCACTGGCCCGATCCCCATCCAGCTTGATTTCACAATGCCATCTTTCCTGATTTTGTTTTCTTTTATGTACATATGATGTGCAAGGCAAAGAAGAGCAGGGTAATATTAACCCTGCTGAATCAGTTCCCTGGTTAAATATGTGGATACCCTGTTGATTTCAACAGGGTGTCCACATTGGCTCCTTGCATAACATGGCCCTTGCTATCCCTGTTTTAATATGGAATTTTATCAAAACTCAGTATATCTCAATGACAATGTGACCAGTACATTGAATAAAACTTACCTAAAATAAGTTTTATCTTAAACATGACTCTCTTTCTTTTGAAATATTAATGCTCGGTAATATAATCAAGCAAGCCATGAGCATCTAAGTAAAAGAAGAGCGGCTGTGAAGGCATATGAGAGATACTGCAAGGAGAGCTAAAGAAAACCCCAAACATATCCAAAGCTTTGTTAGAGCGATATTAAGGTTAAAAAAAAACCAGTAAGATATTTCCTAAACAGCATCATTCACCCAATCTTTCCTACACACAATCACTCACCAAATCTCTCCAACACAACAATACCCACCCAATTTCTCCTAAACATCATTATTCACCCATTTTCTCCTCCACAACAATACTCACCTAGTCTTTTCTACACAATAATACTTACCAAGTCTCTTCTTCATCAGTCAACCAAACACTCACACAACTTTTTGCATTTAAAATATTTATGTAATAGTAGCTTATTTTGATGAATTGTGAAAAAAATAACTGTATGGTTCCATAACTAGGACTTAGGTCTAACCATACTTAAGTATACATTAATAGTGTGTCACAATCACACACTAAAAAAAATACAGTAGTGACATTCAAAATAAACATACAGTCTAATGGGAAAAAAAATTACATAAGCAAATAGCCTGTAAACTGAGAAAAATCAAATAGTGTAAATAGGATGAAAAATTGTGTTATACAGCCATCATGCCCCAACTCCAACCTGTCTGCGTAAGAGTACTTTATGTTAATACATACATATACAAAGGCCATAATCCCCCTTGTATGGGGGTGGCCCAGTCAAAACTCACATTCATTCGCAAGATGCCAATACACTTACTTGATCACTTAACTAGCTTACTGGGATTAGAGGATGCTTCAATGCTCCATCACTACCCTGCTTGGGTCACCCACAGGGTAAGAGGGCAAGGGTCATTTATAAATATCCACATCAAACAATGGCACTACTTACACATCCTGAAAATCCTCGAAACTCGTTGCAGGAGTGAAGACATCCTGGAGACCGATAATCTGACAAACAAAAGAATCTTGATTAGCACACACAAAAAATGCAGCGCAGTGGTTAGAGTGATTGACTCGGGAAGTGACAAACCCACGTTCAACCCCACAGCAGGGCGTTAGGAAGGGCATCCAGTCTTAATTCCCAGCTCCAACCCATCTGTGTCCACCCCATTTGAATAGGGATTAATAATGACACATAAAGCAACACACACAAAAGAGTAACGCAGTGGTTAAGAGCGACAGACTCGGGAAGTGACAAACCCACGTTTGAGCCCACAGCGGGGCATTAGGAAGGGCATCAAGCCTTCATTCCCCCAGTTCCAACCTGTGTCCATCCCCATTTGAATGGGGGCTAATAGCAACATATAAAATGGCAATAAAAAAACAAAACAGAAGAAAACTGGGATCAGGTAAATATTGGTGAATGACAGAGTATTAAACACCCTGTAAGTTATTAACTTAGGCTAGGTTAAATTAAGTTAATGCCTAACCTAACCTAACAGCCTGAAAGGTTACTTAATGTTCTAGAGGGTCTATAATCACAAAGGTCATGGAGTACACTATAATATGTATAGGGAAAAATATGTAACAGAATTCTCATGAGATTGGGTTTGATACAGGCAAAAAATACACTTCCATAAGCTTTAATTTACATACAAGTACATACATATACACATACAAGTACATGTAAAATGGCAGCAATATCTCCTTAAAAGGGGGTAGGCTGAGTCAAAGCACACACATTCACCAGACGCTAATATACCTTGATCAATCCTCTTAGCTCCCTGAGGATAGAGGGTTGAAAAAAAAATTAAGAGAAAGAGAGAGATAAACTTACATTTTCATGGTCCATATGTTTCAACATTCTCAGTTCACGGTACGTTCGCTTGGCATGTATGTGCGTCTGGAAGGGTCTCGCAAGTTTTTTGATGGCCACTTTCGTGTTTGTTTTCGTCTCCAACGCTGAGCTGTTGAAGAATAGGTTATTATTATCATCATCACAGAGTAAATATTAATAAATATTCAAGAAGAGGAGCTATTTATAATCAAACTGGATCTCATAAAGATGTGTAACACCCAGAATCAAATGTAAAGCAACATAACTCCATAATTTGTTGGGTTAGGTTAGGTTATGTGACTTGGGGTTACTCGTCTATACATAATCCTAAATTTAGAACCGCTGCGGTAGTGCAGTGGAAAGAGTGCTTAATTTGAGAAGTGACAAGACAGTGTTAGCTCACAGTGGGGCATTAGAACGAGCATCCAGCTTTAATGCCCCAACTCCAATATGTCTCTGTCCACCCCTATTTGAATGGGGATTATCAGTGACATAAAATGGCAAACATCAACATGAGCGACGTAGTTGCACAGTGGTTAGAGCGTTCAACACAGAAAGTGACAAATCCGTGTTTGAGTCCAGAGCAGGGTGTTAAAATGAGCATCCAGCCTTAATTCCCCAGCTCCAAGATGTCTATGTCCACTCCCATTCGAATGAGGATGAAGAGTATCACATAAAATGGCCAAAATTTCTCATACTTGGCCCAAAGCCAAAGGTCACAGAAATGCAACTTTCATTAATACTGGCGTAGTTTTACCTCAACAGCCTCACTTAGGAATGAATTTCATAATATTTGTTACATGTCAGGTTAGGTTTGATTAAGTTAATTCTCCACCAGATAAGAAATGAATAAATAACTGAAGCATTGTTTTTCAGTTACTTTTCATTTCACTCATTCAGAGTGGAAATTTTATATTTTAGTATTTTATAATACAGACGCTCCCCTTTTTACAAGCAACCAAGTTACGAACATTCGCAGATACAAAAAAATAAAAAATACCCATTATCTACTCATGTATTAAGGTATGCATTACTTTATTGTGTTGCACTGTTACATTATTATTACTGTATTAAAATTCACTAATACTGTATACTTAATGCTTTATGTAGTAACTGTCTTTAGCCTAAGTACTGTAGAGTGCTGCATGTGTATGTACTGTACAGTTCTTTTTTTGCTTCTTCTCTGATCATTTCTGGCCTGTATTATGTCTCCCAAGTGTAAAACAAATTCTTCTGATGGCAAGACAAGGAAAGCCATCACCGGGGAGGTGAAATTAAGAGCTAGTAAAAGGGAAAACTTTGCTACTGCATTAGCATAGCTGCTTATTTCGTGTGTTCCGACTTACAATGAAATTCGGGGTACATCATTTACGCCGACTTAAATAGAGAATCCCCGCACATAACTATACAGTAGTCTTCGAATGAATTTTTTAACTGATTCAAACTAATCTGTTTTTATTTCCATCATAAGACAGGAAAAGAACTATTTATAGTGAATAGTTAATAGTGAAATGCACTGCTTTATGTCACAGTTAGTCCCCTTGAATTGGATTGGACAGTGACAGGTTGAGGCAGGGGGATTAGGACTAGAAGCCCTTCCTTCCACCCCGCAGAGTGACTGAAGGTGTGTTAGTCACCTCCTGACTCGTACACTCTAACACTGAACCATAGGTTAGAGCAAGGGGATTAAGACTAGAAGCCCATCCAAACGCCCTGAAGTGACTAAAGGTTCGTTAATCACCTCCTGACTTGTGCACTCTACCACCGAGCCACAGGTCAGAGTAGGGGGATTAAGACTGGAAGCCATTCCTAACGCCCCGTTAGTCATCTCTCAACTTGTGCATTCAAACACTGTGCTCTTCTGTATTATTATATTAAATCTAAAAGGGGGTAGGAGGGAAACTGAAACCCTTTAACGTACCATACTTAGCCATAAGTCTTGAACTCAAAAAGGGGACGCAATTAAATTTGTATTGTCCCCAACCAAAGATGAAAAGGGGGATACTATACCATTCCGTATATCCATATTAGACTTATATGGGGACATGAGAACACCTTCAATTTATCATACTTGTCCACAGGCCCCTGAACCCACAAGGGACATGACTAATTTCGTATAGGCCTCCACCAAACATGAGAAGGGGGACACAGTGCCCTTCTGTATATTCATAATAGACCTTACAGTGACTAGGGGGCCACAGGAACCCCTCCAACTTATCAGTTGTCCATAAGCTCCTGAACCCACAGGGACCATGACTAACTTTATATTGTCCCCAACCAAACATGAGAAGGGGGACACAGTGCCCTTCCGCATTTTCATATAAGACCTGCAAGGGGACATGGGAACACTGGGAGCCCTTCAACTCGCCATAATTGTCCTCTAGTCCCTGAACCCACAGGGGTCATGACTAATTTCGTATTGCCCTCACATAAACATGAGAAGGGGGACACAGTGCCCTTCAGTATATTCATATTAGACCTGAAAGGGGTTAGGGGGACATAGGAACCCCTTCAACTTATCATACTTGTCCTAAAGCCCCTGAGCCCACAGGGGACATAATTAATATCGTATTGTCCACAACCAAACATGAGATGGAGGACACAGTGCCTTTATGCATTCTTTTATTAGACTTAACAGGGGACATGAGGAAGGGAACCCCTTCAACTTACCACACTTGCCCATAAGCCCCTGAGCCCACAGGGGACAGCATTGTGTATCTCACAGGGACCTCCCATTCCGTCTTATTCAATTCCACAGCGTGATACCCCGTTTTAGGCATCTTTTCACCACTTTCATACACTTTTTCACACTTTCACAAACAGAATTCAAGTCGATTTTGAGTTAAAAATCGAAAAGAGAAGTAAAAATTATTGCAGAATTAGACTTCGTAAAAAAAAACAATCACAACTTATGGCCAGTGTTGCCAGTTGCAGGGGAAAAAAGTATTGAAAATCTCAAAAGAACTATATATATATTTATTGCGTATAATATATCATGATACAGACTATATAAAAAACTAAATAAGATAAGGAAATATCTCATAAAATGGTACCTATCATAAGATAAATATAATCCCATAATAATGGACATTTTGGTGAATTACTTAGGAATGCCATTCACACATGACGTCATCAAGCACAATTGCCTACCCGTGGGTCCCAATTACTTTATACTGTATTTCTTTCATTCTCAATCAATTTTTTTTTATTGCTTTTCTTTGAATTCTGAGGTTATTTACATCCTGTGTAATCACCTAATTGTATTTAAGGGAAAGAGACCTATGCTCGTAACTCACCGTCTCCTAGTTAGCTCCATTTTTATACTCGGTGATATTTATCATATTTGTCCTTAGAACTATGAATTTACCTAGCATTAGCTACATATTATTATTATTATTATTATTATTATTATTATTATTATTATTATTATTATTATTATTATTATTATTATTATTATAGGAAGAGAATGGGGGTCCAGGAGCAAAGTGATGGAAATAGCGAGATAGAAAGTGATAATTCTGATTAATGCAGATTCGATTCCGCCCCAGAGCGTTAAGAGAGGCATCCAGGCCTAATACCCAAGTTCTCAGCTGTCTGTATCCACTCCTACTTGACTGGGGACTATTTGTGATGTATAAAAAAGGGGGAAACTAGAGGACATAGTAATCCACCCCTATGTACCGTCGTATACACGAAGGGTCGTAAAAGTCGACGAAAAGGGATATCTTTGATGATTGTGGAGAAAGAAATTGGGCTTTTGTGTTCTCTCCAAGTTGTAAGAGGGTTAAGAGAGCGAAGGACTGGCAATCCCTTCCTCCCTGACATTTTTGTCACCACTGAACTGGTGATAGGTAAAGATGGACCAGGAAGATAGATATCCTTCTGCCGCCATATTTTTATTCAACTTTGGCTACTCTGCTAGCTTCAGTGAATTATGCAACATTGCTAAAAGCATAATCTATTTATTTATTTATTTATTTATTTATTTATTTATTTATTTATATTATTTATCTATTTATCTATTTCTTATCGTATATGTTTTTTTTATTCAATTTGAAGACATCGCCGTTTTGGACTTCAAATCCTGTCTCCCAAGATATTCTGTCTTAGAAAATATATATCAAAAAGCATCCAAATTCTGAGTAAAATATATCCACCCAAATTGGACACAAGATCAACTTGTCACAGAAGCAGAAATAACATTCAACAATTCATCGCAATTGTACATTGAGGTTAGAATTATGTTCAACTTATGTTTCCCTTCTCTGATATTTAGGCTACGCCCCTTTTCTCAAACTTGGCTTCTCACTGGTGGCCAGCCATGCTAAGAAGAGAGATAAAAGCCCTCATTGGTGGAGAGCCATGCTGAGAGGAGAGTGTGAAACTCTCATTGGCAGAAAGTCATGCTTATAAGAGAAATGACAGCTCTCATTGGTTGGCAGTTCAGTTGTAGGTAGAACTTGTGAATACAAATGAAATAATTGGAGTATAATTAGCAAATTTGTTTTTGGTTATTTATCTATCTGCTATTTTATTATTTTATTGTAAAGAGTTATTAAGACTAGGAGAGAGGATTAAAAAGAAAGTGCTTTGTGGATATTATCACTATCCATACTGCCGTAATCATGGTGAAGAAGAATGTCTGGCAAATAAATGTACGGTAATGTTAAATTACATCACTATAATAATAATAATAATAATAATAATAATAATAATATTAATAATAATAATAGTAATAATAATAATAATAATAATAATAATAATAATAATAATAATAATAATAATAATAATAATAATAATAATAATGATAATAATAATAATAATAATAATAATAATAATAATAATAATAATAATAATAATAATAATAATAATAATAATAATAATAATAATAATAATAATAATAATAAAAATAATAATAATAATAATAATAATAATAATAATAATAATAATAATAATAATGATAATAATAATGATAATAATAATAATAATAATAATAATAATAATAATAATAATAATAATAATAATAATGATAATAATAATGATAATAATAATAATAATAATAATAATAATAATAATAATAATAATAATAATAATAATAATAATAATAATAATAATAATAATAATAATAATAATAATAAAAACAGCAACAACAACAACAAAAACAACAACTTAATCTTATTTATTGTACATGAGAAAATTCAAAATATATCTTCTTCTTCTTTTTCTTTTTCTTTTTCTTCTTCTTTCATAATTATAAAACATAAGAATTCTTCTTGTTTGCCTCTTCCTCCTCCTCCTCCTCCCTCTCCCTCCTTCTCCTCCTCCTCCTCCTCCTCCTTCTACTTCTTTTCCTCCTTTCTCTTCCATAAGTACTATAGAACCTACAAATTCTTATATATCTTTTTTTTTCTTCTTCTTCCCTAGGTATCACAGGCAACTGGGTCAACAACTGTACTTTAGACATAGAAGAAAAGTATTTTTCTTCTTTTTCCCAAGGTATCACAAGCAACTGGGTCAACTACTGTACCTTAGACACAGAAGAAAAGTTCAGTGTTTTGCTGAAGTGTTCAGAAGAAATAGAAAATATTCCGGTTTTACGTCACGGACTCCCTTTTCTACCAAGGGCTAGGACGGTTGCCTTCTTGCGAAGGACATTTTTGGGCAGATGTAATCGTTTCCCTGAGTGCATGCCATTGCTAACCTCAGACCGCGACGGTGTGCGAACCCTCGACCTGACACCTCAGAGTCGCAGACGATACCGTTTGAGCCACGGTGACTACGAAGATATTCCTACAAAATAACTCAACTGAGAGACTGTTCCAAGGTTCGATTTCCTCGGTCTTAACTGCGCAAACAAGGTATGCACAGTTTGCATGCTTGGTTGTAGATAGAGGGAAGATTAAATAGCTTCATATTACAGAGTTCAGTTTTTTTTTAACATACATATCCTTGAGAGGGTATTTATATTACTATATTCTCTATCTTAAATATCTTGTAGAGGGGATAAATTCTTAGTTCACTTTATAGAGTATATCTGACTTGCGTATCCTGTAGAGGAGAAAAGTTATGTCCATTTTATTGCATTCTATCTCATATCCTGTAGAGAAGAGAAGTTGTAGGTTCATTTCACAGTATTCTGTCAATCTCATATTTTTTTTTTATGTCGTGAAGATAAATTGTTAGTTCGCTTTACAGTATTCCGTCTATTTCACATCTATTGTAGAGGAGAATAGTATCTGTCCATTTTGCTGCCTACTGTCTATCTTATGTAGCCTGACAGAAGAGGGAAGAACTTTCTTTCTCTGGCAGTTTTACTGTCTCTCCTCTCACGTAAAGGGGAAA
>JAXCGZ010002343.1:62500-66791 GCA_037179515.1 Halocaridina rubra | reverse complement strand
ATTGAAGACATTCTTCCTGAGAGTAGAGGCACTGAGGACATGAGGAGGAACTATCAGAAAGGAGATTACATCAAAATGAATGAGCTTTTTGCAGTTATTGACTGGAGAACCTTATTTTACAACAAATCTGTACAAGAAATGTATGACATCTTTTGTGAGAAATATGGGAAGATAGTAGATTGCTGCATACCTGTCACCAAAGTAGGTGTAATTCATGCCAGAGAGAAATGGTTCGATAATGGGTGTAAAAGAGCTAAGGAGTGGAGAGACAAATGCTGGAAAAGGTATAGGAGGAGAAAAAACATAAATGCCTGGCAAACCTACAAAAGAGCAAGAAATGACTACCTAAGTAAAAGGAGAGAGGCAGAGAAAGATTATGAGAGGGACATCACCAGGAAGGCTAAAGAAAATCCCAAGCTTTTCCACAGCTTTATCAGAGGAAAACTGAAGGTAAAAGAACAGGTTTTAAGGCTAAAGAGAGCGGATGGAAGCATCACTGAGACGGACGAAGAGATCTGCAAAGAATTGAACAAGGAGTTTCAGTCAGTATTTACAGTAGAAAATACCCCACCCCCTCAGATTGCAGTGATAGAAGCTCAAGGGCCGGTATTAGAGAACATCAACCTTACAGCCACAGAGGTATGCAAAGCGCTTATGGATTTAGATGTTCATAAAGCTACAGGTCCTGATGACATATCCCCTCATGTGCTTAAAAAATGCGCAAACACAATATCAGTGGCACTAAGTATCATATTTAAGGAGTCATTGGAGTCGGGGGAGATTCCAAGATGCTGGAAACAAGCAAATGTGATACCTATCTTCAAAAAGGGAAGGAGGGATACGGCTCTGAACTATAGACCAGTTTCCTTGAGCAGCATAGTTTGCAAACTTATGGAGAAACTACTAAGGAAACATATCTCTCTTCACTTGGAATCCTTCAACTTTTTGTCAGTGAGGCAACATGGCTTCAGAGAAGGAAGATCAACAGTAACAAACTTATTAGAATTTTATGATGAGGTAAGCCAAATCTTACAGGAAAGAGAGGGCTGGGCAGATTGCATATTCCTAGACTTCCAGAAAGCGTTTGACACTGTTCCACATGGGAGACTTATTAGGAAGCTGCAATCAATGGCTAGAATAGGTGGAAATGTCTTGGAATGGATAAAAACTTACTTAGAAGGAAGGGTACAGAGGGTTAGAGTAAGACACTCAGTGTCTGAATGGAGAAGAGTTAGTAGTGGAGTTCCACAGGGTTCAGTTTTAGGGCCACTTTTGTTCCTTGTATATGTAAATGACCTACCAGAGTGTGTAAATTCATTCATGAATATGCTTGCAGATGATGCAAAGATTGTGAAGAAAGTAAAAAACGAGAACAATGGTAGAGAACTTCAGGAGGATCTAAATAATCTGCATGAGTGGTCAGAAAAGTGGCTAATGAAATTCAATACCTCAAAATGTAAGGTAATGAGAATGGGTACAAGTGCAAGAAGGCCCAAGCTTGACTACTCGGTGGCTGGAGTACAACTTCAGGAGACAGAAAATGAGAGAGATCTAGGAGTAAACATATTGGCAGATTTGTCTCCAGAAATACATATAAATGGCGTAGTAAGGGCAGCATATGCATTCTTATCAAATGTAAGGGTAGCCTTCAGGCACATGGACAAGGAAATGTTCAGAAATATTTATGTAACCTATGTGAGGCCAAAACTCGAATATGCAGCCCCCTTTTGGAATCCGCACTTGAAAAAGCACATAGCTAAGCTTGAAAAAGTTCAAAGACATGCCACGAAACTGGTGCCAGAAATACGCAATCTCGGTTATGATGAGAGGCTGAGGGAATTAGACTTGCCATCACTCGAAGCTAGAAGAGTAAGGGGGGATATGGTGACAGTCTTTAAATTCCTTCATGGTTATGATAGAGTGGATAGGGATCGATATTTCGATATGGCTGGCTCTAGAACTAGAGGTCATAGTTTGAAGCTTCGGAAGAAAACTTGTTTGCAGGATGTAAGGAAATACTTTTTCAGTGTAAGAGTAGTTGATAATTGGAATTCGCTAAGCGAGGAGGTAGTTAATGCTACCTCAATCCATAGTTTTAAGGACAGGTATGATAAGTATCACTAAGTCTAAAAATGGAACCGATCAGGAGACGGGAAGATACGAGCTTTGGGCTCTTTCCCGTAAACACAATTAGGTAATCACAATTAGGTAATCACACACACACACACACACACACACACACACACACACACACACACACACGAGAACAATGGTAGAGAACTTCAGGAGGATCTAAATAATCTGCATGAGTGGTCAGAAAAGTGGCTAATGAAATTCAATACCTCAAAATGTAAGGTAATGAGAATGGGTACAAGTGCAAGAAGGCCCAAGCTTGACTACTCGGTGGCTGGAGTACAACTTCAAGAGACAGAAAATGAGAGAGATCTAGGAGTAAACATACTGGCAGATTTGTCTCCAGAAATACATATAAATGGCGTAGTAAGGGCAGCATATGCATTCTTATCAAATGTAAGGGTAGCCTTCAGGCACATGGACAAGGAAATGTTCAGAAATATTTATGTAACCTATGTGAGGCCAAAACTCGAATATGCAGCCCCCTTTTGGAATCCGCACTTGAAAAAGCACATAGCTAAGCTTGAAAAAGTTCAAAGACATGCCACGAAACTGGTGCCAGAAATACGCAATCTCGGTTATGATGAGAGGCTGAGGGAATTAGACTTGCCATCACTCGAAGCTAGAAGAGTAAGGGGGGATATGGTGACAGTCTTTAAATTCCTTCATGGTTATGATAGAGTGGATAGGGATCGATATTTCGATATGGCTGGCTCTAGAACTAGAGGTCATAGTTTGAAGCTTCGGAAGAAAACTTGTTTGCAGGATGTAAGGAAATACTTTTTCAGTGTAAGAGTAGTTGATAATTGGAATTCGCTAAGCGAGGAGGTAGTTAATGCTACCTCAATCCATAGTTTTAAGGACAGGTATGATAAGTATCACTAAGTCTAAAAATGGAACCGATCAGGAGACGGGAAGATACGAGCTTTGGGCTCTTTCCCGTAAACACAATTAGGTAATCACAATTAGGTAATCACACACACACACACACACACACACACACACACACACACACACACACACACACACACACGAGAACAATGGTAGAGAACTTCAGGAGGATCTAAATAATCTGCATGAGTGGTCAGAAAAGTGGCTAATGAAATTCAATACCTCAAAATGTAAGGTAATGAGAATGGGTACAAGTGCAAGAAGGCCCAAGCTTGACTACTCGGTGGCTGGAGTACAACTTCAAGAGACAGAAAATGAGAGAGATCTAGGAGTAAACATACTGGCAGATTTGTCTCCAGAAATACATATAAATGGCGTAGTAAGGGCAGCATATGCATTCTTATCAAATGTAAGGGTAGCCTTCAGGCACATGGACAAGGAAATGTTCAGAAATATTTATGTAACCTATGTGAGGCCAAAACTCGAATATGCAGCCCCCTTTTGGAATCCGCACTTGAAAAAGCACATAGCTAAGCTTGAAAAAGTTCAAAGACATGCCACGAAACTGGTGCCAGAAATACGCAATCTCGGTTATGATGAGAGGCTGAGGGAATTAGACTTGCCATCACTCGAAGCTAGAAGAGTAAGGGGGGATATGGTGACAGTCTTTAAATTCCTTCATGGTTATGATAGAGTGGATAGGGATCGATATTTCGATATGGCTGGCTCTAGAACTAGAGGTCATAGTTTGAAGCTTCGGAAGAAAACTTGTTTGCAGGATGTAAGGAAATACTTTTTCAGTGTAAGAGTAGTTGATAATTGGAATTCGCTAAGCGAGGAGGTAGTTAATGCTACCTCAATCCATAGTTTTAAGGACAGGTATGATAAGTATCACTAAGTCTAAAAATGGAACCGATCAGGAGACGGGAAGATACGAGCTTTGGGCTCTTTCCCGTAAACACAATTAGGTAATCACAATTAGGTAATCACACACACACACACACACACACACACACACACACACACACACACACACACACACGAGAACAATGGTAGAGAACTTCAGGAGGATCTAAATAATCTGCATGAGTGGTCAGAAAAGTGGCTAATGAAATTCAATACCTCAAAATGTAAGGTAATGAGAATGGGTACAAGTGCAAGAAGGCCCAAGCTTGACTACTCGGTGGCTGGAGTACAACTTCAAGAGACAGAAAATGAGAGAGATCTAGGAGTAAACATACTGGCAGATTTGTCTCCAGAAATACAT
>JAXCGZ010002343.1:55000-57500 GCA_037179515.1 Halocaridina rubra | reverse complement strand
GGAAGGCGCAGCTAGAGATAGCCTCATGTACACCTCAAATCTACGAACTGGAGTTTAGGAGACCGGGTGGCGCTCCTACTTGTGAAGGTGGGGTGTAACTGCTGCTAAAATAAGTTAGATTAGTTAGGTTAATAATACTGGTGGAAGCAACTATGTTGTTGTTCGAAATTAAGGCCAACCTGGTGTTGGCACGGGCTCTCACAAGGTTGGCTTTAATCTCGAACAACAACATAGTGGCTTCCGCCAGTATTATTAACCTAACCTAATCTAACTACAGATAGCCTCGGCTTTAATCTCAAAGCTACCAACTGGAAATTAGGAGATCGGGTGGCGCTCCTATTTATGAAGTTGGGGTGTAACTGCTGTTAAAATAATTCTTAACTTGGGTTATTAATAATGGAGGAAGTACCTAGAGATAGCCTTGGATAGTGTTCTCCAGTTGATCCGATGATACTATACATGGAAAAATAAAAACAATCTAGCATTTATTGTATGGAAAAAGAGTTCTATCATTTTCCATATTCATATACAAGTGCCACCATACCTTCACGTGCGCTTTCTAACATTCAATCCTACATTCAAGTGCGCTTAGTAACAATAAAACAAGAGAGGAAAAACGCTAAACAGAATCATAAAGCAGCTTACATGTCCATCCTGTAGGGTTAGAATGCCTAGGAACACTATTAGAATTATCAGCACAATGTTTTCGGCAAAATTGCACGGCACAATTAAAGAAATAAAAGGTCTTGTAATCATTGAGTAAATTTTTGCTTTCACACCCCCACGAGAGCAATGAAATTATACGCCTATATCAACATCGAATATTCCTAGATATTCGTTAAACATCCCTTACTAATCCCTTCACATCTGACGAGTCACAACACTACCTATCTCTGCTTCTCTTTACTTTATGTTTTCTTCGTGCCCAGGCCCGATGAGGGCAATTTTTCTTTTTTTTGGCCCATCCTGATGTTGCAGTCATAAAAAAGAAAATGAAACCCAGAGAAATATCTAAAAACTAAAAAGAAACTAATAAATTCAATTATCAAATCGTTTTAAACTAGTGGTGAACGAACTTAGGTAAATACATCTTTTCACAACTCCAGCTAGGAAAAAAATCTTATGATAATTATGAGATAAGGTTAGGTTAATGAGTTTAGTTAGGTCAGCTCACCCCCAGTAAAATAAAAAATGAGTTTAGTTCACTCCCAGTTAACAAATGAGTTGATAATTGAAAGTATTGTTTTTAGTTTTGCTTTACATTGTTTTTATTACTTTGTATTTTAAGTTCACTCGCTGAGGTTGTGAAGGTAAACACGGACTCTTAGATATTAACCTAACTTAATACTTTCGTAATGTACTTAACGCGACCTTTTTTTTCAAACTGGGGTGTGTAGGTAAAAATTTAACGTTAATTCTCTTAGAAATATATATATATATATTATATATATATATATATATATATATATATATATATATATATATATTGCGATGAACTGAATGGCGAAAATAATTTGTTTTCAAAATCCAAACTTGAATAACCTCCACATACTAAAACCTAACTAAGTCTGTGAAAACTTGTTTAAGATAACATAAACAGCCTCTGAATAATTTGGTATGACATTTTCAATCGGATATGGACAAATATGTTTGACAAATAAAATTACTTGCGCGTGCCCATATCAGTTCTCTAAAAGATGAATATATAAATAATACCAGAGAGAGAGAGAGAGAGAGAGAGAGAGAGAGAGAGAGAGAGAGAGAGAGAGAGAGAGAGAGAGAGAGAGAGAGAGAGAGAGAGAGATTACTATTACGTCATTAGTCTCTCACCCTATTGATTCCCTGCCGCCCACCGGCATTCCCAATCCACAAGGAAGGGGCCCCGGAAAATCTCTCCCCCCACCACGAAAACAGCTGATAGAGACAGCGATTTATAAGTAGTACGAAATTATCCTTTACTGGAATGTCACTTCAGTTCCTAGCAACTGACTGTCTTTTCTAGACAAGTTCCATAAAATCTGCTACATAAGAAAGCCGAATTGAATAAAATACGCGAAAGAAAATCACAAATAGACGAAAATGCCGGTATGGTGAAAAATACAAGACTACCGCTCAATTAATTTGTATTATTACTAATATATCACAAATACTTACATAATTGCCTCGGTGTGAACTAATGCGACATCTCAAGAAAGGCTGTTAAGGGGAGAGAGCACTTTAATAAGCTTGGTAAAAAGCCTTAGAAAGAATGAAAGTTACCACCAAGGACGTCGACAAGAGAATACACAAAGCAGTTCCACGCGCGTACACCCTCACGGACGTCCACTTATACACTGGGAAAGAGTATAGTAGTGTCGGCTGAACGTTTTCGAAGGCCCCGCCCCTTTTTTTAACTCACGTTACCTCATTTTCTTTCAAAGCAAATAATTAATTTTATGAAAAAAACAAACATCGCTCACGAATTATTCTTAAGCAAATTCAAGAAAATTATAAAAAAGGA
>JAXCGZ010002343.1:35000-50000 GCA_037179515.1 Halocaridina rubra | reverse complement strand
CAGGTATGCAGCAATCTACTATCTTCCCATATTTCTCACAAAAGATGTCATACATTTCTTGTACAGATTTGTTGTAAAATAAGGTTCTCCAGTCAATAACTGCAAAAAGCTCATTCATTTTGATGTAATCTCCTTTCGGATAGTTCCTCCTCATGTCCTCAGTGCCTCTACTCTCAGGAAGAATGTCTTCAATGATATACTCCATCAACAACACACAGTGGTCACTCTTTCCAATTGGTGGTTCATACTCAATATTTTCAATATCCAACACATTATCTGTGAACACCAGATCAAGTAGTGATGGCTCATCCCCACCCCTGGCTCTTGTTGGTTCCATTACATGTTGGTGTAGGAAATTCCCTTGTACGCAATCTAGGAATCTTGCCCCAAATGAGTCCTCACCACTGTGTGGGTCAAGATTTATCCAATCTATCTCTTTATGATTAAAGTCTCCCATAATCAAAATCCTACATTTTTTCTCCCGCGCCATGTTAACAACTGAGTTTATGACTTCAATCGTACCTATATGACTTTCTTCATAAATTTCAAGCCTATTTTGGTTCCTTGGTGGGTTGTATACAACAGTTATTATAATGCTCTCTGACCCAGTATTTATGCGAGCAACAAGAAATTCCCTGAACTCACTTTCTATAGCCAAGTTTATTTCTTCAACTTGAATCCTCTCACTTATGAGCAGTGCTATCCCTCCACCAGTCCTCTCAGATCTTTCGACCCTTAGTATTCTGAAGCCCTTAGGAAAAACTGTGACACTGTTTATGTCCTCACTCAACTTAGTCTCTGTAATTGCTACTATATCTGCCTTACTGTTGTGAATCCTATCTTTTAATTCTACTGCCTTACCAGCTAATCCATCAGCATTTGTGTATAACAATCTTAATGAGGCCCCATCCCCTGATCTTCTGTCATTATCTTCTTTATCTCCCCTTTGTCTGGAAGTATTCTGTAACGAAAATTTTTCTTCTCTTCTTCATTTCTTTCATCATTTAACCTTCTTGCCTCTTGCAACAAGTTTTTGATCTTTCCCATCTCTTCCTGTGTTCTGTATCGTCTAATGAACACTTCTTTGCATTCTTGAAGGTCTTTTAGACTTTTTTTTCTCAACAATATTTCCCTACATGTCTCCCCTCTCTCAAAGGTTACTTTTGTTGGTCTCGGCTTTCCTTCCCTCGAATATTTACCTAGTTGGTGTATGTTTACAATATCCTCAGGACCACATACTACTCCAAGCTTTCTTATCAGGTCTACAACGTTAGCTTTATTTTCTTCAAGTCTCCCCTGCCATGTTGGCTCCTGGGATTCACTTATGCCTGAGATTACCACTGTCTTCTCCTTATCAAGTGCCTGTCTGATGAGTGGGTTTGCCCTTTCCATCACAACGTCATTCATTTTTTCGATTACTGTCTCTTTATAGTCAACTGTTTGTAAGTTTTCCAGTGCCACCACCTTTACAGCCTCTTTTACTGCCACATTCCCCTTTAGTGCATCAGCAAAGGACGTTTTCATGGCATCATTTTCCATATTCAGCTCCTGGAACTCTTTTCTGAACTGTTCAATGTTTTCCTTAATCTGAACATTCCAAGCAGCAATCTCGTCTCTCTCAGAAGAGAGCAGTGAACTAACATCTAATTCCTTTAGGTTGTCATTTAGCTGTTTGTTTTTATCTTCTTGTTTAGAAATTCTAGATTCTAGTTGACTCTTTTCCCCTTCCAGCTTCTTTATTCTTTTTTCTAGTTCCTTTCTCTCCTGCCCTTGTGCTTTATTTGCTTCCTCCAAAGATCTTATTTGTTCTCTGAGTGTTTCATTCTCTTTCATTTCTCCATCCATATTCCGAATTTTATCATCAAGGCTTATAACCATTTCCTCTAACTTCTTGATTCTCTGTTTAAGTCCTCTGATGACTACCCCTTCTCCCGACCCATGGGTGGGAGAGGTTTGGGACAGAGATGGCTTCAATTTTATGTTCTCCCTCTCACAGAATATAGAAAGAAGACGAGAAAGAGGAAAAAAAAAGAAAAGAGAAAAACTTCTAATTTACCTTCACACAGAATTTTTATATCTCCATATAAGTGCTATTTAGTGACTCAGTTTGTCTCCTTTCTGGTAACACACATCTTAACTTAAAAACTTGACCATGGTAATTTAAGTATAAAAAGAAAAAGAAAAACAAAAGTCAAACCTGAAGGAAAATTCGAAATTGTGTTCGAGGTGGCACCCACCTGTTTCTGTTATATATTCTTCCTAACTGATAAACTGACTTGCTAACCAAGATATGTTATCACGGGATTTAGACTTTACATTTAACTCAATATATATACAAAATAACAAAATAGTAAAAGAGAAAGCTAAAAGAAAAGCAAAAAAAAAATGAAGAAAATAGGACTGCTGTACTACTTGGCAACTTAACTCAGTACTGTTGACAGGTGGGTATTTGGTAATTTTTTTTTCTTTTATTATTCAATTTTTTCGTGTATCAAACTAACTAACTAGTTAATATAAATGGGAAGGATACTGATTTTAACAATATATAGAACCACAGGATCAGGTAAAACGGCTTAAGAGCTTTCCCCAGTTTACACAAAAAATTTGGTAATGTGGTGTGATGGCTCCACGTCTGGCAACTCTTCTAGATTTCCCTCAAGGCAGAAACTGGACGGCAGCTTCTCTCTCTTCCTCACGAAAAAGTTCTCAATTTTTTTCCTTTAATATGAACAGTCTCGTCTTACAACAAATATTAGTTTTTGTACTCACAATACTCTGCAGGATTTCAGATTTATGGAAATTATGGTAAAGTTTTCCACTAAGCACTTTAGTCACTCGAAACAGTTAAAAATTTAAGAGGAGCAATTCCGTGTGTCACTGAACGCGCGGTGTGTGTGTGTGTGTGTGTGTGTGTGTATATATATATATATATATATATATATATATATATATATATATATATATATATATATATATATATATATATATATATATATATATATATATATATATATATATATATATATATATATATATATATATATATATATATATATATATATATATATATATATATATATATATATATATATATATATATATATATATATATATATATATATATATATATATATATATATATATATATATATATATATATATATATATATATATATATATATATACATATATATATATATATATATATATATATATATATATATATATATATATATATATATATATATATATATATATATATATATATATATATATATATATATATATATATATATATATATATATATATATATATATATATAGATATATATCTTCAAACTCCACTGACTTTGTGTCTTCCCTTAAATATCTGTCCTTTTGCCATGAGTCCTTGCAATCGTCTCTTCCACATGCTGAAGTTATCTATAGAGGAGACTTAATGTTTACAAAAAAATAGTGGCTTAATTCTTTTCACACTGATATGGGAGGAAGTGAGGCCCTTGCCTGACGATCTGGAGCAGATTATCAAACATCCTACTCATGTTCCTGAACGACACGATCAAGCAGGCAACTTTCTTGACCTATTTCATGATTATATTCCTTTAATCTACTCATATTTTGTGCTTTTCCCTCTTGGTGATTCTGACTAATCTGTGATCTTAATCTCTTCCTTTTTCTCTCCCACTCCATCAATTCCTCCTACTCAGTGCTGCCTTTGTCACTCTGAGCGTACCCAAGGTGATGATTTGTGAAACTTCTTCTTTGACTTGCAATGGAATGGTTACTGTTTATAGTCCCACAACCCTGCTCAGGTAGCCCTAAAAGTTGCCGATATCATAACCTTGGGAATGAAGGCGTTCATCCCCTCCTCTATGAAAACTTAGTCTCTCCCTAATCCTTGGTTTGACTGTGCCAGCTCCATGGCTATTCAGGCTAGGGATCGGGCATGCTGGTTGTACCAAGCCTCTCCTTCTGATTTAACTCGCTCTACTTCTAAAGTAGCTAGTAATCACTGTACTGCTCAGATTTGAAGGTCTAAAGCTTTCTTTATCTCCCACTGATAAATGTATCTGGTCATTAGCTAAAAACCTCCAAAAATTTCTGTAACTCAAGCTTTACCCCTCTCATTCGTTCTGATGGTTCTGTAGCTTGCTCTCCCACTGACAAAGCTACTCTCTTTGGGTCTCAATTTTCTGCCAACTCTTCTGTAAGTGATTCCAGCGCAACTGTCCCTCATTCTTTACCCCTCTCTAACCCTATGCCCTTCCTTATCCTTTCTTCACGCAAAGTTCACGAGTTTCTTCACTCGCTAAAGACAAACATAGCACCTGGTCCCAATGGTATCCGTGCTAAGTTCCTTAAGGAGTTTGCAGATGATCTGGTTCCCGTGCTCTGGCTTCTTTTTCACCTCATTCTTTCAACCAGTATCAATCCTTCATCTTGGAAGCATGCTCTAGCGCAACCTGTTCCTAAGAGGGCTGACCACCCTAGTCCTTCAGACTACGTACCTATTGCCCTAACTTCTGTTATCACTAAAGTTTTCGAAACTTTGCTCAATTCTTACTTCTTGAAACTTCTTGAATCTAATTCGCTTATCTCCGATCACCAGTACACCTTCTGCAAGGCAAGATCCACTGGTGACCTCCTGTTTTATCTTACTCATCTATGGTCATCTTCTCTGAGGAGTATGGGGAATCCTTTGTCATCGCCCTTGATATCTCTAAAGCTTTTGACTGAGTCTGGCACAAGGCTTTATTAGCCAAACTCCCTGCCAATGGCTTTACAACTTCTCTCTATTCTCTGATTTCCAGTTTTCTATCTGACAATTATATATCTGTAGTTGTTGAAGGTGCAACATCTAGCTCATTCCCTGTCACCAGTGGCATTCCACAGAGCTCTGTTCTTTAACCTACTCTGTCCCTTCTCTTCATCAACGATCTTTTCAGTCCCCATCCTCCTCTCTTCGTTTTGTTGACGATTCTACCCTTCATTTTGCCCTGCCTTTTTTTTTTACAACCTTCATCTGCTACTCGTAATCAGTCTGGTATCATTATTCTTCTACTCTCAAGTCTGATTTGCAGTACTTCTTCATATAATTATCTCCTTGATAGGGTTGAATCTAAGGCAGTCAGACTCATTAATGACCCTTCTCTTACCTTTAGTCTGGATTCTCTCTCTCTTCACCGTAAGGCATCATCCCTTCCTCTATTCTATCGCCACTATTTCCATCACTGCTCTGATGAGTTGGCGAGTTGCATCCCTACTCCACTGCCGGGGCCGCGTAACACTCACCAAGCGGCCTCATCTCACAGTTTCTGTGTGGAGATTTATACCTTCCGGATTGGTCGGGGCAGCTATTGCTTCTTCCCTTAAACCTCAAGACTCTGGAACTCTCTTCCTCCTTCTGTCTTTCCTAATTCTTATGTCCTTTCATCCTTAAAAAAGCAGATCTATCGTCATCTCAGAGCCTAGTCCTCCATATATCTGGGTCCTCTGTACTTTGACTGTTTTTTTCTGTCTGTCGTTTTCCTTTGTGTGACATTACCCCATCTCTCTGCCTTGCCCTTAACCTTTTTCTTTTCCTTCGTCTTGGTATTTTCTCGTGCCCGGGCCATTATTGATGAGGGCAGTTTCTGCCTGTCCCGGTGTCACACTCATAAAATATATATATATATATATATATATATATATATATATATATATATATATATATATATATATATATATATATATATATATATATATATATATATATATATATATATATATATATATATATATATATATATGTACACACACATACATACATATATACACACACATACACACGCACACACACACACGCACACACACACACACACACACACACACACACACACACGAGGGAATTAGACTTACCATCACTCGAAGCTAGAAGAGTGAGGGGGGATATGGTGACAGTCTTTAAATTCCTTCATGGTTATGATAGAGTGGATAGGGATCGATATTTTGATATGGCTGGCTGTAGAACTAGAGGTCATAGTTTGAAGCTTCGTAAGAAAACTTGTTTGCAGGATGTAAGGAAATACTTTTTCAGTGTAAGAGTAGTTGATTACTGGAATTGGCTAAGCGAGGAGGTAGTTAATGCTATCTGAATCCATAGTTTTAAGGACAGGTATGATAAGTATCACTAAGTATAAAATGGAACCGATGAGGAGACGGGAAGATACGAGCTTTGGGCTCTTTCCCGTAAACACAATTAGGTAATCAATTAAGTAATCACACACACACACACACACACACACACACACACACATATATATATATATATATATATATATATATATATATATATATATATATATATATATATATATATATATATATATATATATATATATATATATATATATATATAGTACTGGGGAAGAGAATCCCTTTACTTATTGTTACTTGCATATTGTAAGAGTTGTACGAAGCAAGAAAAAATTAGAATAAAAGAAAACAAAAAACAAGCAAACAAAAAATGTGGGTAAGGAGGAGAAAGAGATGAAGAAGTATCAGTAAATAGGAATACTCTATGACGATTTCACCAAGAAAAAAGTTGGTGCAGCTCACGGAGCTATAAAGAAGCCATTACTGATCATCTGTTCGTCGCTGTTACCTGTACGTCAATTAAAAGAACACCTGCACTTTCAGATGTACAGTAAGCGATAACTCTCAGTCTGCGAGTTTGTATATGTGTGTCTATGAGAGAGAGAGAGAGAGAGAGAGAGAGAGAGAGAGAGAGAGAGAGAGAGAGAGAGAGAGAGAGAGACTGTAATATTTGAGAAAATGGCAAAGAACACCATAGAGCGTGATCATTGGTATCACATATGGATAAAGTACTATTTACACAGTCCTCTCTCTCTCTCTCTCTCTCTCTCTCTCTCTCTCTCTCTCTCTCTCTCTCTCTCTCTCTCTCTCTCTCTCTCTCTCTCTCTGAGATAGTAAAAGGAAACACGGATGAAGTCCTATGATGAAAGAAAATATTAATTAAATGAAAATAAAAATGACAAAATATGTAGGTAATAAATATGATATTTAGATTCAGATATATATATATATATATATATATATATATATATATATATATATATATATATATATATATATATATATATATATATATATATATATATATATATATATATATGTATACTTCTTTGCTTCTGCTACTGTTTTCCAAACTCCATCGAGTTTGTGTCTTTCTTTGAATATCTGTCCTTGTGCCATGAGTTCTTGCTATCACCCACATGCCGAAGTTCTCTACATTGGCGATTTCAATCTACACCACTGTGAGTGGCTTAATTCTTCTCACACTGATGTGGGAGGAAGTGAAGCCCATGCTTTCTCTATTAGTAACGATCTTGAGCAAATTATTAAATATCATACTCGTGTTCCTGATCGACACGAACATACAGCAAACACTCTTGACCTATTTTTTACTTCTAACCTTCAATCTACTCTTATTCTGTGCTTTCCCCTCTTGGTAAATCTAACCACTCTGTGATCTCAATTTCTTTCATTTTCCCTCCTGCTCCACCAATTCCTCCTACACATCGCCGCCTTTGGCAATTTGAGCGTATCAAAAGGTGAAAATTTGTGTAACTTCCTCTTTGACTTACCATGGCATGACTACTGCTTTCGGTCCGGCAGTCCTAATCGGGTAGCCCTAAAACTTGCAGAGATCATGACCTCGGGAATGAAGGAATACATCCCCTCTTCTACGAAAACTTTCTCTCCCCCTAAACCTTAGTTTGACCGTGCCTGCTCCGTGGCTATCCAGGCCAGGAATCTGGCACACCGATCTTACCAAGCCTTACCTTCTAATTCAACTTGCTCTGCTTATATTGTTGCTAGGAATCGCTGTGCTGATCAGATTCAAAGGTCTAAGGCTTCCTTTATAAGAAGGAAAGTTGATGACCTTAACTCCTTAGCCAATAATCTCTCCCAAAATTTCTTTACCTCAAGTTTTCCCCCTCTCATTCGTTTTTATGGTTCTATTGATTGCTCTCCCACTGACAAAGCCACTCTCTTGGGTCTCATTTTCCTGTAAGCTCTTCTATAAACGATTTCAGCACACCTGTCCCTCAATCTTTACCCCTCTCTAACCCTATACCCTCCCTTATCCTTTCTTTACGCAAAGTTCATAAGACTCTTCGCTCACTGAAAATGAACAGGGCATTTGGTCAAAATGTTATCCCTGCAAGGTTCCTTAAGAAATTTGCAGATAAACTGGCTCCCACGCTTTGCCGTCATTTTTGCCTCATTCTCTCAACCAGTATCTATCCTTCATCTTGGAGGCATGCTCTAGATCAGCCTGTTTCTAAGAAGGGTGACCGCTCTATTCTTCAAAACTACCAACCTATTGCCGTAATCTCCTCTATTGCTGAAATTTTCGAAACTTTGCTCAATGTTCACTTCTTGAAAGGCCTTGAATCTAAAATCATTTATCTCTGATCACCAGTATGGCTTCTGCAAGACAACTTCCACTGGTGATCTCCTGTCCTATCTTACTCATGTATGGTCATCATCTCTGAGGAATTATAGGGAATCCTTTGTCGTCGCCCTTGATATCTCTAAGGCTTTTGAAAGAGTCTGACACAAGGCTCTGTTGGCCAACCTCTCTGCTTAAGGTTTTACCCCTTCTCTCTTTTCACTCATTTTCAGTTTTCTTTATGACTGTCGTATATCTGTGGTTGTTCATTCAGAAAATGGGGGTTCTGTTTCGTTTTCGTCATTACCTTTCCTCTTTACAGTTTCTGTAAAATCTATAAAGGTTTTATCCATCTATGCTTAGAATACTGCTCACACATCTGGGGTGCTTCTTCTTATACTTATCTCCCTGGTAGGGTTGAATCATAGGCAATCCGGTTCCGGTTTTACGTCACGGACTCCCTTATCTACCAAGGGCTAGGACGGTTGCCTTCTTGCGAAGGACTTGTTTTGGCAGATGTAATCCTTACGCTGAGTGCATGCCTTTGCTAACCTCAGACCGTGACGGGGCGCGAACCCTCGACCTGACGCCTCAGAGTCGGAGACGCTACCGACTGAGCCACGGCGACTACGAATCATAGGCAATCAGACTCATAAATGATTCTTCTCTTACTTCTAATCTGGATTCTCTCTCTCTTTGCCGTAAGGTATCATCCCTTTTCCTTTTCTATCGCTACTACTTCCATCGCTACTCTGATGAGTAGGCGAGTTGCATCCCTCCCCCACTGCCGAGGCAGGATAACACTCACCAAGCGGCTCAGTGCAGTGACTACTTCTTCCTATCTACCTCCAGACTATGGAACTCACTTCCTCCTTCTAGCTTTCCTAAGTCCTATGACCTATCTTCCTTCAAAACGCGGATCTATAGTCATCTTATGACCTATCTTCCTTCAAAACGCGGATCTATAGTCATCTCACGGCCTAATCCTTCATATCTCTAGGTCCTCTGTACTTTGACTACTTTTTCTGTCTGTCGTTTTGCTTTTTGTAACATTACTTCATCTCTGCCTTGTCCTTAATCTTTTTCTTTTACTTCGTCTTGGTGTTTTATCGCGCCCGGGTCTTTATTGATAAGGGCAGTTTTTGCCTGTCCCGGTGTCACACTCAGATATATATAAAATATATATATATATATATATATATATATATATATATATCTATATATATATATATATATATATATATATATATATATATATATATATATATATATATATATATATATATATATATATATATATATATATATTTATATATATATATATATATATATATATATATATATATATATATATATATATATATATATGTGTGTGTGTGTGTGTGTGTGTGTGTGTGTGATTACCTAATTGTGATTACCTAATTGTGTTTACGGGAAAGAGCCCAAAGCTCGTATCTTCCCGTCTCCTCATCGGTTCCATTTTATACTTAGTGATACTTATCATACCTGTCCTTAAAACTATGGATTGAGATAGCATTAACTACCTCCTCGCTTAGCCAATTCCAATTATCAACTACTCTTACACTGAAAAAGTATTTCCTTACATCCTGCAATCAAGTTTTCTTACGAAGCTTCAAACTATGACCTCTAGTTCTACAGCCAGCCATATCAAAATATCGATCCCTATCCACTCTATCATAACCATGAAGGAATTTAAAGACTGTCACCATATCCCTCCTCACTCTTCTAGCTTCGAGTGATGGTAAGTCTAATTCCCTCAGTCTCTCATCATAACTGAGATTGCGTATTTCTGGCACCAGTTTCGTGGCATGTCTTTGAACTTTTTCAAGCTTAGCTATGTGTTTTTTCAAGTGCGGATTCCAAAAGGGGGCTGCATATTCGAGTTTTGGCCTCACATAGGTTACATAAATATTTCTGAACATTTCCTTGTCCATGTGCCTGAAGGCTACCCTTACATTTGATAAGAATGCATATGCTGCCCTTACTATGCCATTTATATGTATTTCTGGAGACAAATCTGCCAGTATGTTTACTCCTAGATCTCTCTCATTTTCTGTCTCTTGAAGTTGTACTCCAGCCACCGAGTAGTCAAGCTTGGGCCTTCTTGCACTTGTACCCATTCTCATTACCTTACATTTTGAAGTATTGAATTTCATTAGCCACTTTTCTGACCACTCATGTGTGTGTGTGTGTGTGTGTGTGTGTATTATGTATATATATGTATATAGGCATGCATGTATGTATGTATGCAATTAAAGTCACTAAAGCAAAACCAATTATGGTCAACGTAGTTGCAGTATGGTAAAATTGCAATATTAAGCTATAAAGATATATAAATAAATAATTAAGTAAATATATATATATATATATATATATATATATATATATATATATATATATATATATATATATATATATATATATATATATATATATATACAAAAATAAGTAAATAAATAGCTTTATAAATAAATGAATAAATACAAATAAAAGATCCACAATGACAAAGATAAATGTCATCACAACCCCTCATTGCGATGCCATCATGCAGCCAAAAAAATAAAAACCATTCAAATTACCCCGCCCACTCCACCTTCACGTGTTGCAACAAATGGCTTATTGCTTAAGCTCCATATATATATATATATATATATATATATATATATATATATATATATATATATATATATATATATATATATATATATATATATATATATATATATATATATATATATATATTTATATACACACACACACACACACACACACACACACACACACACACACACACACACACACACAAGAATAGGTGGAAATGTTTTGGAATGGATAAAAACTTACTTAGAAGGAAGGGAACAGAGGGTTAGAGTAAGACACTCAGTGTCTGAATGGAGACGAGTTAGTAGTGGAGTTCCACAGGGTTCAGTTTTAGGGCCATTTTTGTTCCTTGTATATGTAAATGACCTACCAGAGTCTGTAAATATCATTCATGAATATGTTTGCAAATGATGCAAAGATTGTGAAGAAAGTAAAAAACGAGAACAGTGGTAGAGAACTTCAGGAGGATCTAAATAATCTGCATGAGTGGTCAGAAAAGTGGCTAATGAAATTCAATACTTCAAAATGTAAGGTAATGAGAATGGGTACAAGTGCAAGAAGGCCCAAGCTTGACTACTCGGTGGCTGGAGTACAACTTCAAGAGACAGAAAATGAGAGATATCTAGGAGTAAACATACTGGCAGATTTGTCTCCAGAAATACATATAAATGGCATAGTAAGGGCAGCATATGCATTCTTATCAAATGTAAGGGTAGCCTTCAGGCACATGGACAAGGAAATGTTCAGAAATATTTATGTAACCTATGTGAGGCCAAAACTCGAATATGCAGCCCCCTTTTGGAATCCGCACTTGAAAAAGCACATAGATAAGCTTGAAAAAGTTCAAAGACATGCCACGAAACTGGTGCCAGAAATACGCAATCTCAGTTATGATGACAGGCTGGAGAATTAGACTTACCATCACTCGAAGCTAGAAGAGTGAGGGGGGATATGGTGACAGTCTTTAAATTCCTTCATGGTTATGATAGAGTGGATAGGGATCGATATTTTGATATGGCTGGCTCTAGAACTAGAGGTCATAGTTTGAAGCTTCGTAAGAAAACTTCTTTGCAGGATGTAAGGAAATACTTTTTCAGTGTAAGAGTAGTTGATAATTGGAAGTGGCTAAGCGAGGAGGTAGTTAATGCTATCTCAATCCATAGTTTTAAGGACAGGTATGATAAGTATCACTAAGTATAAAATGGAACCGATGAGGAGACGGGAAGATACGAGCTTTGGGCTCTTCCCCGTAAACACAATTAGGTAATCACAATTAGGTAATCACACAGAAATACGTAATCTCAGTTATGATGAGAGGCTGAGGGAATTAACTTACCATCACTCGAAGCTAGAATATTGAGAGGGGATATGGTGACAGTCTTTGAATTCGTTCATGGTTATGATAGAATGGATAGGGATCGAAATTTTGATATAGCTGGCTCTAGAACTAGAGGTCATAGTTTGAAGCTTCGTAAGAAAACTTCTTTGCAGGATGTAAGGAAAAACTTTTTCAGTGTAAGAGTAGTTGATAATTGTAATTGGCTAAGCGAGGAGGTAGTTAATGCTATCTCAATCCATAGTTTTAAGGACAGGTATGATGAGTATCACTAAGAACAAAATGGAACCGATCAGGAGACGGGAAGATACGAGCTTTGGGCTCTTTCCCGTAAAACAATTAGGTAATCACAATTAGGTAATCACACACACACACACTCACATGCAGTAAGGTAAATACACACAAACACCCATATATGCACACTTAGGAGAATGCTGCAATAACAATAGTTATTATTACTAATACTGCTCTAATACTACAACTCCCAATACTACTACTACTACTACTACTACTACTACTACTACTACTACTACAACTACTATAATAATAATAATAATAATAATAATAATAATAATAATAATAATAATAATAATAATAATAATGATAATAATAATGATAATAGTAATAATAATAATAATAATAATAATAATAATAATAATAATAATAATAATAATAATAATAATAATAATAATAATAATAATAATAATAATGATAATAATAATAATAATAATAATAATAATAATAATAATAATAATCTACAAGAACTGCTGCTGCTGTTGCTGTAACGTGACCATGTAAAATAAACTCCAGAGAGTTGTCAATATATCGATGTTTTTTTATGTTTGCTCAGTACAATGTAAATGATGATAACGTCTATATGAAAAAGGAAAAGGACAAAAGTGCATCTCTATACTACGATAACCAGAGGGTGTCCCTAAAGTCTGGACACATAGGAAAGGTGGGATTCATGCATCGGATTCATGTGAATCTCGCAAATGAAACCGAAATTTGCATCACAAATGATGGAAATCACATTGAAGATGTCATATATTAATATTTCAATTGAAGAAAATTTTTTTCAATTTTTTTTATTGAAAATATGCATTTTTGCTTTTGTCCAGAGTTTAGGAACTATGTGTGTGTGTGTATATATATATATATATATATATATATATATATATATATATATATATATATATATATATATATATATATATATATATATATATGAATCATTTTTTACCCCGACCGGGACTCGAACCTAGGACTTATGATTACTAAGTCAAGGCGCTAACACTACACCACAGAAGGTTAAAAGGAATCCAACCTTATAGCTTATATCTGCTATACTTGGGAATGAACGCATTCTATCTGAATGCCACTATGTTCATATTACAGATTCCCCAACCTCACTCGTGGCTTCATTTTAGCATTTAATTCAATTCCCAATCTCATTCGGGCCATGAAATAACCAGATAAGCACATTACATATGTGAAAACATGAATCATTTTTTACCCCGACTGGGACTCGAACCTAGGACTTATGATTACTAAGTCAAAGCGCTACCACTACACCACAGAAGGTAAAAAGGAATCCAACCTTATAGCTTATATCTGCTATACTTAGGAATGAACGCATTCTATCTGAATGCCACTATGTTCATATTACAGATTCCCCAACCTCACTCGTGGCTTCATTTTAGCATTTAATTCAATTCCCAATCTCATTCGGGCCATGAAATAACCAGATAAGCACATTACATAGTGTAGTGGTAGCGCCTTGATTTAGTAATCATAAGTCCTAGGTTCGAGTCCCGGTCGGGTTAAAAAATGATTCATGTTTTCACATATGTAATGTGCTTATCTGGTTATTCCATGGCCCGAAGGAGATTAGGAATTGAATTAAATGCCAAAATGAAGCCACGAGTGAGGGTGGGGAATCTGTAATATGAACATAGTGGCATTCAGACAGAATGCGTTCATTCCTAAGTATAGCAGATATAAGCTATAAGGTTGAATACCTTATAGCTTATATCTGCTATACTTAGGAATGAACGCATTCTGTCTGAATGCCACTATGTTCATATTACAGATTCCCCACCCTCACTCGTGGCTTCATTTTGGCATTTAATTCAATTCCTAATCTCCTTCGGGCCATGGAATAACCAGATAAGCACATTACATATGTGAAAACATGAATCATTTTTTAACCCAACCGGGACTCGAACCTAGGACTTATGATTACTAAATCAAGGCGCTACCACTACACTATGTAATGTGCTTATCTGGTTATTTCATGGCCCGAATGAGATTGGGAATTGAATTAAATGCTAAAATGAAGCCACGAGTGAGGTTGGGGAATCTGTAATATGAACATAGTGGCATTCAGATAGAATGCGTTCATTCCTAAGTATAGCAGATATAAGCTATAAGGTTGGATTCCTTTTTACCTTTTGTGGTGTAGTGGTAGCGCCTTGACTTAGTAATCATAAGTCCTAGGTTCGAGTCCCGGTCGGGGTAAAAAATGATTCATGTTTTCACATATGTAATGTGCTTATCTGGTTATTTCATGGCCAGAATGAGA
>JAXCGZ010002343.1:0-30000 GCA_037179515.1 Halocaridina rubra | reverse complement strand
TTTATTATTGTCGCTTCCATACTCTACATATCAATTTCTGCGTAGTCCAGATATTTGCTCCACATATCAAACCTGGTATCACTGGTCTTATTTCAAAAAGGTATCATCAATATATTTATTTAACTTTTAATCTTGCAATGCTCTAGACACATTCTTCCAAGCATTTCACATTGTCTGGAATCTGTTGTTGATCCCTACATGCAGATAATCTTTTAATTTCTTCTTTTATGACTTGCTTCTTTATTAAATAAACGTTTTTCTGCCCATTTATATTACAGACTTAGTAATCAGTAAATTGCTTTGTTAGTTTCGGTCCTCTAGTTTCTAAATCCACTTTGAATTTTTAGCTTCTTCACCCCTATCCTATTCTCGTCTCCTCAACTTTGTTTCACTCAGTACTAACACATCCATACTTAATCTCACAAGCATACTATCAGTCTACTGTTCTTTGCTCTCACTCTTTCCACAACCAAACATTCATAGGCCCAATAAACTGGATTTAGGTTGAATTTCTCCTACCAGAACCTCTCATATATCTCGACTCTTCGCGAGAAAGAGATTTCCAAGTGCCTTTACTCCTCCCAATTTAATGGACTTTTACAACACGTAGAGAACATGAGGAGGTATTCTTATCCCCATCCCAGGAGAAGAAAGAAGAAATTGCTGATGGAGACAAAAAAGGATAATGAACTCTGGGAGACAGAATATGTTCAACTCCTTGGAGTACGGTATTGCTAGACAATATTGCTACTGCTGCAATTAATTTTTTTTGGGTACACCTTGCATCCATCAAGACACAGTGCTTCTATTCATTCTTATATAGCACCGTTTTATGTGTGCACACAGACATACTGAAGCTAGAAGCATATGCTGCGACATATAAATCACGCCCATGAGTGTCCCATATGCAAGCTAGAAGTCTCATGTGGCTTCTCTGTTCTTTGAACCAAGCCAAGAATAGGCGGGTAAGCTGGCATACTTTAGGTGCCCTCACACCATAGGTTATGGGGTGTTCCCCCCTTCTCTGGAAGCTTATTTGTGGAGGCACGACCAAGAAACTATGCCCCGCCATCTCTTTGTATGTTTGAATGACCCGAGATGATAAAAAGGGTCAAACAACAACCGAGGGGAAGTAGAGTATTGTGGGCACCTATACAGATAGCATTACATTAAGGGGACGGGGGCATTGAGGCCTAGAGGAACTCTGTAATGTCTAAATAAAGTAAGTGTTAAGTATCTTCGCATATTTATCATCACCTTGCATGAGCGAGACCTGGCCTGTAGTGTAGAGAAACATCTATATGACACTGGTAGCAGCCAAGTACGATTCCACGCCTAAATCATCGTGAAAAGACAAAAGTTATATGCCAGTGGGAACTCGTGCGACTAGAAAAAAATGCAAGATAGAAGACTATAATGCATCGTTGGAGGCAATGTCGAAGGAAGAAAAAATTCACAGAATCCTTGAGTTAGAGGAAGCTTTAAGATGTCTAAAAGCAAGTGGTGAGGCTGCACCATCGAGGAGAAGAAATGTAGCCGATGGCGACGCCAACGTAGCTGATGATGAAACAGACATCAAAAGCGACGCCTCAAAGGAGTGACATATAAATCATGCCCATGAGTGTCTCCCATGTGCAAGCTAGAAGTTTCACTTGCCTTCTCTTTTCTCTGAACCAAGCCCAGAATTGACAGGTAAACTGGCATTCTTTAGGAGCCCCCACACCATAGGTAATGGGGTGTTCCCCCATTCTCTGGAAGCCTATTGGTGGAGGCACAACCAAGAAACTATGCCCCGCCATCTCTTTGTATGTTTGAATGACCCGAGATGATAAAAAGGGTCAAACAACGACCGAGGGAAAGTAGAGTATTGTGGGTGCCTATATAGCATTACATTAAGGAAATGGAGGCATTGAAGCCTAGAGTAACTTTGTAGCGTCTAAATAAATTAAGTGTTAAGTATCTTCACATATTTATTATCACCTTGCATGAGCGAGACCTGACCTGTAGTGTAGAGAATATCTATACGACAGCTGAATGCCCTTCCTAAAGCCCCGCTATAGCTTGAATCTGTGTTATTCACTTATTACATCGCACAATTTACCACTGAGCTACCAAGGCTGGTAACCAAATACATATCGCCTTTTTATATCAGAAATTTTTTTTACCATATTACATTTTGAGAGGTGCCTAACTTTATTCAACTTCATCTAATAATATTTATGTAAAATCAATCAGAATTAAATAGAAAAAAAGGTTACAGGGAATTATGTAAAAGAGTTGAGTAATACATCATTCTGTAGTTACCTTTATGAAGCCTACGGAAAATTTACATCAAAATATTATTTTCTATTTCAATGCAAACAGCATGAGAGGAATTGATACACACATACACACACGCGCACATACATACGAGACAAATGATTAAAAAGGTATAGGAGGAGAAGAAATATAAATGCCTGGCAGACTTATAAAAGAGCAAGATATGATTACCTAAGTAAAAGAAGAGAGTCAGAGAGAGATTATGAAAAGGATATCACCAGGAAGGCTAAAGAAAATCCCAAATTTTTCCACAGATTTATCAGAGGAAAACTGAGGGTCAAAGAACAGGCTATAAACTTAAAGAGAATGGATGGAAACATCACTGAGATGGATGAAGAGCTCTGCAAAGAATTGAACAAGGAGTTTCAGTCAATATTTACAGCAAAAAATACTCCACTCCCTCAGATTGCAGAGATAGGAGTTCATGGGCCGATATTAGAAAACATCATCTTTTCACCCATAGAGGTATGCAAAGTGCTGATGGAGTTAGATGCCCATAAAGCTACAGGTCCAGTTGATATATCTCCGTATTACTTAAGAAATGCTTTAAACCAATATCGATGGCACTATAGATCATATTTGAAAAGTTGCTGGATACAAGTGAATGTGGTACCTATCTCCAAAAATGGAAGGAGAGATACAGCTCTAAACAATAGCTCTGTTTCCATGACCAGCATAGCTTGCAATGTTGTGGAGAAACTACTAAGAAAACACATCTCTCTTCACTTGGAAGCCTTCAACTTTTTGTCATTGAGAAAATTGGCTTCAGGGAAGGCAGATCAACAGAAACAAACTTATTAGAATACTATGATGAGGTAAGCCAGATCTTACAGGAAAGAATGGGTTGGGCGGATTGCATATTTCTAGATTTCCAGAAGGGATTTGATACATTCACACACGAGAGACATATTAAGAAATTGAAAGTAATGGCGAGAATAAGCGGAAATGTCTTGGAATGGATAAATACTTACTTAGAAAGAAGGGAACAGAGGGTTAGAGTAAGATTCTCAGTGTCTGAATGGAGATGGATTAGAAGTGGTGTTCCACAGGGTTAATTTTTAGAGACACTTTTGTTCCTTGTATATGTAAATAACCTACCAGAGTCTGTAAATTCATACTTAAATACGTTTGCAGATGGTACAAAGACTGAGAAGAAAGTAAGAGACAAGAACAATGGTAGAGAACTTTAGGAAGACCAAAATAGTCTGCATGAGTGTCAGAAAAGTGGCTAATGAAATTCAATACTCCAATATGTAAGGTAATGAGAATGAGTTCAAGTGAAAGAAGGCCCAAACTTGAATACTCAATAGCAGGAGCATATCTTAAAGAGACAGAGAATGAGAGATCGAGGAATAAAAATACTCGCAGATTTGTCTCCGGAATGCATATAAATGGCATAGTAAGGGCAGTATATGTTTTCTTAGTAAATGTAAGGGTATCCTCCAGACACATGCACAAGGAAATGCTAAAAATATTTATGTAACCTATGTGAGGCCAAAGCTTCAATATGCAGCCCACTTTTGGAATCCACGCTTGAAAAAAACACATAAATATAAGTTTAAAGATATGCCACGAGACTGGTACCAGAAATACGCATCTCGGTTATGAGGAGAGACTGCGGGCATTAGATTTACCATCACTCGAAGCTAGAAAATTTAGGGGGATATGGTGACGGTTTTTAAATTCCTTCATGGTTATGACAGAGTGGATAGGGATATATATTTTGATATGGCTGGCTCTAGTACTACTGAGGGAAGTAGACTTACCATGACCCGAAGCTTGAAGATTTAGGGGGGATATGGTGACGGTTTTTAAATTCCTTCATGGTTATGACAGAGTGGAGAGGGATAGATATACTGATATGGCTGTCTATAGTAATAGAGGTCATAATTTGGAACTTCGTAAGAAACATCAACAAATATGAGACGCTGAGGATAGCGTAGTAGCAACAGCAGCAGCAGAAGCAGTATTATTATTATTATTATTATTATTATTATTATTATTATTATTATTATTATTATTATTATTATTATTATTATTATTATTATTATTATTATTATTATTACTATTATTATTATTATTATTATTATTATTATTATTATTATTATTATTATTATTATTATTATTATTATTATTATTATTATTATTATTATTATTATCATTATTATTATTATTATTATTAGTAGTAGTAGTAGTAGTAGTAGTAGTAGTAGTAGTAGTAGTATTAGTAGTAGTAGTAGTGGTAGTAGTAGTAGTAGTAGTAGTAGTAGTAGTAGTAGTAGTAGTAGTAGTAGTAGTAGTAGGAACTGAACAAATATATTAATTTCTCTATGCATAGGAAGAGCAATCAAAGATAAAAAGACTAATAAATCAACAACCATATACACCATAAAACGCTCAATAATAAGAAATAAGCAGGAAGAGAGAGAGAGAGAGAGAGGAGAGAGAGAGAGAGAGAGAGAGAGAGAGAGAGAGAGAGAGAGAGAGAGAGAGAGAGAGAGAGAAGCAAGTAAAGTCTTCATTTACAGAAAACTTATTGATTTATCTAATTGTCCTGGCTCGGCTACCTAACTCCCACACCTAATGCCTCAACTCAATCTCATTATCGAGTTACGAGAGTCTGGGAATATATACGCAAAAGAGACTATTATGCAAATTCTTATTAATCTACTCTCTACAGATATATATAATATAGAATTAATTCTATACTTATATTATCACTGTTGTGTAAATCATAATATGACGTTCCTCATACATTCATACAAACATACATACATACATACATGCCAGAAATACGCAATCTCAGTTATGAGGAGAGGCTGAGGGAATTGGACTTACCATCACTCGAAGCTAGAATATTTAAAAGGAATATGGTGACGGTTTTTAAATTCCTTCATGGTTATGACAGAGTGGGTAGGGATCGATATTTGGATATGGCTGGCACTAGAACTACAGGTCATACTTTGAAGCTTCCTTTAGAAAACTTATTTTCAGGATGTAAGGAAGTAATCTTTTTTAGTATAAGAGTAGTTGATGATTGGAATTCGCTAAGCAAGGAGGTTGGTAATGCTAACTCAATCCATAGTCTTAGGAAAAAGTATGATAAAGTTTGACTAAGTATAAAAATGGAACCGACCAGGAGACGGAAGTTACGAGCAAGGAATTCTTTCCCGCAAGCACAATTAGGTAATTAAAATTAAGTACATACATACATACATACATACATGCATACATACATACATACATACATACATACATACATACATACATACATACATACATACATACATGCATGCATACATACATACATACTGCTGAAAGGTCTTGGTCTTAAATAGGACTGTTCAGGATAGTTCGATGTTAAGTCTTTCTTCAGTTAAGGTTCTTTTTCTATGCCTACATCAACACCGAATATTCTTGGACACTCGTTGCACATCTCTTATTTTCCTTCCCATCTGACAAATTAAAACACTCTACATATCTATTTCTCTTTACTTATTCTTTTCTTCGTGCCCAAGTCCGATAAGGGTAGATTTTTTTTTTTGCCCATCCTGGGGTCACAAGAAGACATACATACATACATACATACATACATACATACATACATACATACATACATACATACATACATACATACATACATGCATGAACGCACGCACGCGCACACACACACACACATACATACATACATACAGAAAGAAAATAAAGCTAACGTTGTAGACCTGATAAGAAAGCTTGGAGTAGTATGTGGTCCTGAGGATATTGTAAACATACACCAACTAGGTAAATATTCGAGGGAAGGAAAGCCGAGACCAACAAAAGTAACCTTTGAGAGAGGGGAGACATGTAGGGAAATATTGTTGAGAAAAAAAAAGTCTAAAAGACCTTCAAGAATGCAAAGAAGTGTTCATTAGACGATACAGAACACAGGAAGAGATGGGAAAGATCAAAAACTTGTTGCAAGAGGCAAGAAGGTTAAATGATGAAAGAAATGAACAAGAGAAGAAAAATTTTCGTTACAGAATACTTCCAGACAAAGGGGAGATAAAGAAGATAATGACAGAAGATCAGGGGATGGGGCCTCATTAAGATTGTTATACACAAATGCTGATGGATTAGCTGGTAAGGCAGTAGAATTAAAAGATAGGATTCACAACAGTAAGGCAGATATAGTAGCAATTACAGAGACTAAGTTGAGTGAGGACATAAACAGTGTCACAGTTTTTCCTAAGGGCTTCAGAATACTAAGGGTCGAAAGATCTGAGAGGACTGGTGGAGGGATAGCACTGCTCATAAGTGAGAGGATTCAAGTTGAAGAAATAAACTTGGCTATAGAAAGTGAGTTCAGGGAATTTCTTGTTGCTCGCATAAATACTGGGTCAGAGAGCATTATAATAACTGTTGTATACAACCCACCAAGGAACCAAAATAGGCTTGAAATTTATGAGGAAAGTCATATAGGTACGATTGAAGTCATAAACTCAGTTGTTAACATGGCGCGGGAGAAAAAATGTAGGATTTTGATTATGGGAGACTTTAATCATAAAGAGATAGATTGGATAAATCTTGACCCACACAGTGGTGAGGACTCATTTGGGGCAAGATTCCTAGATTGCGTACAAGGGAATTTCCTACACCAACATGTAATGGAACCAACAAGAGCCAGGGGTGGGGATGAGCCATCACTACTTGATCTAGTGTTCACAGATAATGTGTTGGATATTGAAAATATTGAGTATGAACCACCAATTGGAAAGAGTGACCACTGTGTGTTGTTGATGGAGTATATCATTGAAGACATTCTTCCTGAGAGTAGAGGCACTGAGGACATGAGGAGGAACTATCCGAAAGGAGATTACATCAAAATGAATGAGCTTTTTGCAGTTATTGACTGGAGAACCTTATTTTACAACAAATCTGTACAAGAAATGTATGACATCTTTTGTGAGAAATATGGGAAGATAGTAGATTGCTGCATACCTGTCACCAAAGTAGGTGTAATTCATGCCAGAGAGAAATGGTTCGATAATGGGTGTAAAAGAGCTAAGGAGTGGAGAGACAAATGCTGGAAAAGGTATAGGAGGAGAAAAAACATAAATGCCTGGCAAACCTACAAAAGAGCAAGAAATGACTACCTAAGTAAAAGGAGAGAGGCAGAGAGAGATTATGAGAGGGACATCACCAGGAAGGCTAAAGAAAATCCCAAGCTTTTCCACAGCTTTATCAGAGGAAAACTGAAGGTAAAAGAACAGGTTTTAAGGCTAAAGAGAGCGGATGGAAGCATCACTGAGACGGACGAAGAGATCTGCAAAGAATTGAACAAGGAGTTTCAGTCAGTATTTACAGTAGAAAATACCCCACCCCCTCAGATTGCAGTGATAGAAGCTCAAGGGCCGGTATTAGAGAACATCAACCTTACAGCCACAGAGGTATGCAAAGCGCTGATGGATTTAGATGTTCATAAAGCTACAGGTCCTGATGACATATCCCCTCATGTGCTTAAAAAATGCGCAAACACAATATCAGTGGCACTAAGTATCATATTTAAGGAGTCACTGGAGTCGGGGGAGATTCCAAGATGCTGGAAACAAGCAAATGTGATACCTATCTTCAAAAAGGGAAGGAGGGATACGGCTCTGAACTATAGACCAGTTTCCTTGACCAGCATAGTTTGCAAACTTATGGAGAAACTACTAAGGAAACGTATCTCTCTTCACTTGGAATCCTTCAACTTTTTGTCAGTGAGGCAACATGGCTTCAGAGAAGGAAGATCAACAGTAACAAACTTATTAGAATTTTACGATGAGGTAAGCCAAATCTTACAGGAAAGAGAGGGCTGGGCAGATTGCATATTCCTAGACTTCCAGAAAGCGTTTGACACTGTTCCACATGGGAGACTTATTAGGAAGCTGCAATCAATGGCTAGAATAGGTGGAAATGTCTTGGAATGGATAAAAACTTACTTAGAAGGAAGGGAACAGAGGGTTAGAGTAAGACATTCAGTGTCTGAATGGAGAAGAGTTAGTAGTGGAGTTCCACAGGGTTCAGTTTTAGGGCCACTTTTGTTCCTTGTATATGTAAATGACCTACCAGAGTCTGTAAATTCATTCATGAATATGTTTGCAGATGATGCAAAGATTGTGAAGAAAGTAAAAAACGAGAACAATGGTAGAGAACTTCAGGAGGATCTAAATAATCTGCATGAGTGGTCAGAAAAGTGGCTAATGAAATTCAATACCTCAAAATGTAAGGTAATGAGAATGGGTACAAGTGCAAGAAGGCCCAAGCTTGACTACTCGGTGGCTGGAGTACAACTTCAAGAGACAGAAAATGAGAGAGATCTAGGAGTAAACATACTGGCAGATTTGTCTCCAGAAATACATATAAATGGCGTAGTAAGGGCAGCATATGCATTCTTATCAAATGTAAGGGTAGCCTTCAGGCACATGGACAAGGAAATGTTCAGAAATATTTATGTAACCTATGTGAGGCGAAAACTCGAATATGCAGCCCCCTTTTGGAATCCGCACTTGAAAAAGCACATAGCTAAGCTTGAAAAAGTTCAAAGACATGCCACGAAACTGGTGCCAGAAATACGCAATCTCGGTTATGATGAGAGGCTGAGGGAATTAGACTTGCCATCACTCGAAGCTAGAAGAGTAAGGGGGGATATGGTGACAGTCTTTAAATTCCTTCATGGTTATGATAGAGTGGATAGGGATCGATATTTCGATATGGCTGGCTCTAGAACTAGAGGTCATAGTTTGAAGCTTCGTAAGAAAACTTGTTTGCAGGATGTAAGGAAATACTTTTTCAGTGTAAGAGTAGTTGATAATTGGAATTCGCTAAGCGAGGAGGTAGTTAATGCTATCTCAATCCATAGTTTTAAGGGCAGGTATGATAAGTATCACTAAGTCTAAAAATGGAACCGATCAGGAGACGGGAAGATACGAGCTTTGGGCTCTTTCCCGTAAACACAATTAGGTAATCACAATTAGGTAATCACATACATACATACATACATACATACATACATACATACATATAATATATATATATATATATATATATATATATATATATATATATATATATATATATATATATATATATATATATATATATATATATATATATATATATATATATATATATATATATATATATATATATAAATGTAATATATGAAATTGCGGGCATTTTCAAAATTGTATTTACCTAATTGCAATCACAGGGGTGTGTGTGCGTGTGTATGCATTTGGAATATACGAAGATCATAATATTATAACAGAACGGGTCTAAATGTACTTTTAAAGACATGTTTCAGTATCCTCACTATAACCTATTCTGAATACAAAGGCGAGGGTAGTGACTCCCCCAATGTTGGCAGAATTCAGTTTTTCACAAAGGCAAATATGTTTGTATCGAAGTCTAGAGAGACAAATATATACTGTGAGAATGCATGTTTGTACCTAATTGTAAATCCACACGCGCACACATAATTATACTTTCTCACAGTTCTTGTTTTATTCTTTTCCTTAGAGTTGCGTGACAAGCATTTTTGCCTCTGTGTGTGTGTGTGTGTGTGTGTGTGTGTGCGCTTACTTTATAGTATTTATCTAATTGTGTTTATGATGAAGAGCCCTGTAATCGCAACTCCCCGTTTCCTAATCGGTGTGTGTGTGTGTGTGTGTGTGTGTGTGTGTGTGTGTGTGTGTGTGTGTGTGTGATTACCTAATTGTGTTTACGGGAAAGAGCCCAAAGCTCGTATCTTCCCGTCTCCTGATCGGTTCCATTTTAGACTTAGTGATACTTATCATACCTGTCCTTAAAACTATGGATTGAGATGGCATTAACTACCTCCTCGCTTAGCCAATTCCAATTATCAACTACTCTTACACTGAAAAAGTATTTCCTTACATCCTGCAAAGAAGTTTTCTTACCAAGCTTCAAACTATGACCTCTAGTTCTAGAGCCAGCCATATCAAAATATCGATCCCTATCTACTCTATCATAACCATGAAGGAATTTAAAGACTGTCACCATATCCCCCCTCAATCTTCTAGCTTCCAGTGATGGTAAGTCTAATTCCCTCAGCCTCTCATCATAACTGAGATTGCGTATTTCTGGCACCAGTTTTGTGGCATGTCTTTGAACTTTTTCAAGCTTAGCTATGTGCTTTTTCAAGTGCGGATTCCAAAAGGGGGCTGCATATTCGAGTTTTGGCCTCACATAGGTTACATAAATATTTCTGAACATTTCCTTGTCCATGTGCCTGAAGGCTACCCTTACATTTGATAAGAATGCATATGCTGCCCTTACTATGCCATTTATATGTATTTCTGGAGACAAATCTGCCAGTATGTTTACTCCTAGATCTCTCTCATTTTCTGTCTCTTGAAGTTGTACTCCAGCCACTGAGTAGTCAAGCTTGGGCCTTCTTGCACTTGTACCCATTCTCATTACCTTACATTTTGAAGTATTGAATTTCATTAGCCACTTTTCTGACCACTCATGCAGATTATTTAGATCCTCCTGAAGTTCTCTACCATTGTTCTCGTTTTTTACTTTCTTCACAATCTTTGCATCATCTGCAAACATATTCATGAATGAATTTACAGACTCTGGTAGGTCATTTACATATACAAGGAACAAAAGTGGCCCTAAAACTGAACCCTGTGGAACTCCACTACTAACTCTTCTCCATTCAGACACTGAGTGTCTTACTCTAACCCTCTGTTCCCTTCCTTCTAAGTAAGTTTTTATCCATTCCAAAACATTTCCACCTATTCTAGCCATTGATTGCAGCTTCCTAATAAGTCTCCCATGTGGAACAGTGTCAAACGCTTTCTGGAAGTCTAGGAATATGCAATCTGCCCAGCCCTCTCTTTCCTGTAAGATTTGGCTTACCTCATCATAAAATTCTAATAAGTTTGTTACTGTTGATCTACCTTCTCTGAAGCCATGTTGCCTCACTGACTAAAAGTTGAAGGATTCCAAGTGAAGAGAGATATGTTTCCTTAGTAGTTTCTCCATAACTTTGCAAACTATGCTGGTCAAGGAAACTGGTCTATAGTTCAGAGCCGTATCCCTCCTTCCCTTTTTGAAGATAGGTATCACATTTGCTTGTTTCCAGCATCTTGGAATCTCCCCCAACCCCAGTGACTCCTTAAATATGATACTTAGTGCCACTGATATTGTGTTTGCGCATTTTTTAAGCACATGAGGGGATATGTCATCAGGACCTGTAGCTTTATGAACATCTAAATCCATCAGCGCTTTGCATACCGCTGTGGCTGTAATGTTGATGTTCTCTAATACCGGCCCTTGAGCTTCTATCTCTGCAATCTGAGGGGGTGGGGTATTTTCTACTGTAAATACTGACTGAAACTCCTTGTTCAATTCTTTGCAGATCTCTTCATCCGTCTCAGTGATGCTTCCATCCGCTCTCTTTAGCCTTAAAACCTGTTCTTTTACCTTCAGTTTTCCTCTGATAAAGCTGTGGAAAAGCTTGGGATTTTCTTTAGCCTTCCTGGTGATGTCCCTCTCATAGTCTCTCTCTGCCTCTCTCCTTTTACTTAGGTAGTCATTTCTTGCTCTTTTGTAGGTTTGCCAGGCATTTATGTTTTTTCTCCTCCTATACCTTTTCCAGCATTTGTCTCTCCACTCCTTAGCTCTTTTACACCCATTATCGAACCATTTCTCTCTGGCATGAATTACACCTACTTTGGTGACAGGTATGCAGCAATCTACTATCTTCCCATATTTCTCACAAAAGATGTCATACATTTCTTGTACAGATTTGTTGTAAAATAAGGTTCTCCAGTCAATAACTGCAAAAAGCTCATTCATTTTGATGTAATCTCCTTTCGGATAGTTCCTCCTCATGTCCTCAGTGCCTCTACTCTCAGGAAGAATATCTTCAATGATATACTCCATCAACAACACACAGTGGTCACTCTTTCCAATAGGTAGTTCATACTCAATTTTTTCAATATCCAACACTTTATCTGTGAACACTAGATCAAGTAGTGATGGCTCATCCCCACCCCTGGCCCTTGTTGGTTCCATTACATGTTGGTGTAGGAAATTCCCTTTTACGCAATCTAGGAATCTTGCCCCGAATGAGTCCTCACCACTGTGTGGGTCAAGATTTATCCAATCTATCTCTTTATGATTAAAGTCTCCCATAATCAAAATCCTACATTTTTTTTCCCGTGCCATGTTAACAACTGAGTTATCGACTTCAATAGTACCTATATGACTTTCCTCATAAACTTCAAGCCTATTTTGGTTCCTTGGTGGGTTGTATACAACAGTTATTATAATGCTCTCTGACCCAGTATTTATGCGAGCAACAAGAAATTCCTTGAATTCACTTTCTATAGCCAAGTTTATTTCTTCAACTTGAATCCTTTCACTTATGAGCAGTGCTATCCCTCCACCAGTCCTCTCAGATCTTTCAACCCTTAGTATTCTGAAGCCCTTAGGAAAAACTGTGACACTGTTTATGTCCTCACTCAACTTAGTCTCTGTAATTGCTACTATATCTGCCTTACTGTTGTGAATCTTATCTTTTAATTCTACTGCCTTACCAGCTAATCCATCAGCATTTGTGTGATTACCTAATTGTGATTACCTAATTGTGTTTACGGGAAAGAGCCCAAAGCTCGTATCTTCCCGTCTCCTGATCGGTTCCATTTTTAGACTTAGTGATACTTATCATACCTGTCCTTAAAACTATGGATTGAGGTAGCATTAACTACCTCCTCGCTTAGCGAATTCCAATTATCAACTACTCTTACACTGAAAAAGTATTTCCTTACATCCTGCAAACAAGTTTTCTTCCGAAGCTTCAAACTATGACCTCTAGTTCTAGAGCCAGCCATATCGAAATATCGATCCCTATCCACTCTATCATAACCATGAAGGAATTTAAAGACTGTCACCATATCCCCCCTTACTCTTCTAGCTTCGAGTGATGGCAAGTCTAATTCCCTCAGCCTCTCATCATAACCGAGGTTGCGTATTTCTGGCACCAGTTTCGTGGCATGTCTTTGAACTTTTTCAAGCTTAGCTATGTGCTTTTTCAAGTGCGGATTCCAAAAGGGGGCTGCATATTCGAGTTTTGGCCTCACATAGGTTACATAAATATTTCTGAACATTTCCTTGTCCATGTGCCTGAAGGCTACCCTTACATTTGATAAGAATGCATATGCTGCCCTTACTACGCCATTTATATGTATTTCTGGAGACAAATCTGCCAATATGTTTACTCCTAGATCTCTCTCATTTTCTGTCTCCTGAAGTTGTACTCCAGCCACCGAGTAGTCAAGCTTGGGCCTTCTTGCACTTGTACCCATTCTCATTACCTTACATTTTGAGGTATTGAATTTCATTAGCCACTTTTCTGACCACTCATGCAGATTATTTAGATCCTCCTGAAGTTCTCTACCATTGTTCTCGTTTTTTACTTTCTTCACAATCTTTGCATCATCTGCAAACATATTCATGAATGAATTTACAGACTCTGGTAGGTCATTTACATATACAAGGAACAAAAGTGGCCCTAAAACTGAACCCTGTGGAACTCCACTACTAACTCTTCTCCATTCAGACACTGAGTGTCTTACTCTAACCCTCTGTTCCCTTCCTTCTAAGTAAGTTTTTATCCATTCCAAGACATTTCCACCTATTCTAGCCATTGATTGCAGCTTCCTAATAAGTCTCCCATGTGGAACAGTGTCAAACGCTTTCTGGAAGTCTAGGAATATGCAATCTGCCCAGCCCTCTCTTTCCTGTAAGATTTGGCTTACCTCATCATAAAATTCTAATAAGTTTGTTACTGTTGATCTTCCTTCTCTGAAGCCATGTTGCCTCACTGACAAAAAGTTGAAGGATTCCAAGTGAAGAGAGATATGTTTCCTTAGTAGTTTCTCCATAACTTTGCAAACTATGCTGGTCAAGGAAACTGGTCTATAGTTCAGAGCCGTATCCCTCCTTCCCTTTTTGAAGATAGGTATCACATTTGCTTGTTTCCAGCATCTTGGAATCTCCCCCGACTCCAATGACTCCTTAAATATGATACTTAGTGCCACTGATATTGTGTTTGCGCATTTTTTAAGCACATGAGGGGATATGTCATCAGGACCTGTAGCTTTATGAACATCTAAATCCATCAGCGCTTTGCATACCTCTGTGGCTGTAAGGTTGATGTTCTCTAATACCGGCCCTTGAGCTTCTATCACTGCAATCTGAGGGGGTGGGGTATATTCTACTGTAAATACTGACTGAAACTCCTTGTTCAATTCTTTGCAGATCTCTTCGTCCGTCTCAGTGATGCTTCCATCCGCTCTCTTTAGCCTTAAAACCTGTTCTTTTACCTTCAGTTTTCCTCTGATAAAGCTGTGGAAAAGCTTGGGATTTTCTTTCGCCTTCCTGGTGATGTCCCTCTCATAATCTTTCTCTGCCTCTCTCCTTTTACTTAGGTAGTCATTTCTTGCTCTTTTGAGGCCCCATCCCCTGATCTTCTGTCATTATCTTCTTTATCTCCCCTTTGTCTGGAAGAACTCTGTAACGAAAATTTTTCTTCTCTTGTTCATTTCTTTCATCATTTAACCTTCTTGCCTCTTGCAACAAGTTTTTGATCTTTCCCATCTCTTCCTGTGTTCTGTATCGTCTAATGAACACTTCTTTGAATTCTTGAAGGTCTTTTAGACTTTTTTTCTCAACAATATTTCCCTACATGTTTCCCCTCTCTCAAAGGTTACTTTTGTTGGTCTCGGCTTTCCTTCCCTCGAATATTTACCTAGTTGGTGTATGTTTACAATATCCTCAGGACCACAAACTACTCCAAGCTTTCTTATCAGGTCTACAACCCTAGCCTTATTTTCTTCAAGTCTCCCCTGTCATGTTGGCTCCTGGGATTCGCTTATGCCTGAGATTACCACTGTCTTCTCCTTATCAAGTGCCTGTCTGATGAGTGGGTTTGCCCTTTCCATCACAACGTCTTTCATTTTTTCGATTACTGTCTCTTTATAGTCAACTGTTTGTATGTTTTCCAGTGCCACCACCTTTACAGCCTCTTTTACTGCCACATTCCCCTTTAGTGCATCAGCAAAGGAAGTTTTCATGGCATCATTTTCCATATTCAGCTCCTGGAACTCTTTTCTGAACTGTTCAATGTTTTCCTTAATCTGGACATTCCAAGCAGCAATCTCGTCTCTCTCAGAAGAGAGCAGTGAACTAACATCTAATTCCTTTAGGTTGTCATTCAGCTGTTTGTTTTTATCTTCTTGTTTAGAAATTCTAGATTCTAGTTGACTCTTTTCCCCTTCCAGCTTCTTTATTCTTTTTTCTAGTTCCTTTCTCTCCTGCCCTTGTGCTTTATTTGCTTCCTCCAAAGATCTTATTTGCTCTCTGAGTGTTTCATTTTCTTTCATTTCTCCATCCATATCCCGAATTTTATCATCAAGGCTTATAACCATTGCCTCTAAATTCTTGATTTTCTGTTTAAGTCTCCTAATGGCTACCCCTCCTACCGACCCATGGATGGGAGAGGTTTGGGACAGAGATGGCGTCATTTTTATGTTCTCCCTCTCACAGAATATAGAAAGAAGACGAGAAAGAGGAAAAAAAAAGAGAAAAACTTTTAATTAAGCTTCACACAGAATTTTTATATCTCCATATAAGTGCTATTTAGTGACTCAGTTTATCTCTTTTCTGGTAACACACATCTTAACTTAAAAACTTGACCATGGTAATTTAAGGATAAAAAGAAAAAGAAAAACAAAAGTCAAACCTGAAGGAATATTCGAATTTGTGTCTGAGGTGGCACCCACCTGTTTCTGCTATATATTCTTCCTAACTGATAAACTCACTTGCTAACCAAGATATGTTATCACAGGATTAGACTTTACATTTAACTCAATATATATACAAAATAAAAAAAAATAGTAAAAGAGAAAGCTAAAAGAAAAGCAAAAAAATGAAGAAAATAAGACAGCTGTACTACTTGGCAACTTAACTCAGTACTGTTGACAGGTGGATATTTGTTTTTGTTTTTTATTATTCAATTATTTCGTGTATCAAACTAACTAACAAGTTAATATAAATGGGAAGGATACTGATTTTAACAATATATGGAACCACAGGATCAGGTAAACGGCTTAAAAGCTTTCCCCAGTTTACACAAAAAATTAGGTAATGTGATGTGATGGCTTCACCTCTGGCAACTCTTCTAAATTTCCTTCAAGGCAGAACTGAACGGCAGCTTCTCTCTCCCCTCACGAAAATGTTCTCATTTTTTTTCCTTTAATATTTGTGTGTGTGTGTGTGTGTGTGTGTGTGTGTGTGTGTGTGTGTGTGTGTGTGTGTGTGTGTGTGTGTGTGTGTGGTGTGTGTGAATAGGAGATGAAGAGAGTAGTAGCTCCCCCATTCCCCTTACGAAGCAGAACCATGCAATAACTCAATTATTCCTACCCTTCAGTTCCATTGCCAATTGACACGATGCCAGGGAGCGATAATTTTTTTTCTATCCTGATGACGCAGTCTTCAACATGCAAAAGATGTCTGACAACGTGTCCGTCATGCACCAGAGAAACCTTGTGGTTCATGGACATATCCGCACTTAACTGGTTCACAGAAAAGACGTCGTGAACAATCAAACAAACAAACAAACAAACAAACAAACAAACAAACATTTATTTCCATTTTGTACAATGGTTATTCAACTTTAATAGTAACTTATAAGTAGGCATATAATTAAACTAATAAATAAGAGGGTTAGACATATAGTTAAATTAAATGTAGCTTTCATAGAAAATAATAATGCTGTAATAAAAATGTTAACAATAATGTTAATAATAAAGTAGTAAGTATGCCACTAGATACAGGATCGTTATTATCGGCATCATTTCCATATTTGTTTCCTTACAATGAGAATAATTAGTTCTTAATGAGCAGCAACTATTTGTCCAAAAGAAAACTATATAGTTTGCCCTTGAAAGCTGTGAAGGAGGATGCATTTTTAAGATGCTCTGGAATATTATTCCAGAGTGTTGGCCCTTTGACAGCGATCATCTTTGAACCTGCTTCTGTGTTTGTTCTGTGAATAAAGAGCTCAATGCTCTGTCTTGTGTTGGTTCCCCTTATATCCCTGACTGTTTTTTTACTATAATCATGGAAGGTCCATAGCTTATGGCCCTCAGTACCCGGCATAGAGGGGTGCTAAGAATCTCATGGGATATTGTTGACACCACTATTGGTGTGAGAGTAGACACGCTTGTTGGTCGAAATGGTTCCACCCTTAACCTATCATATCCAGAGAGACTTGTTTCTTTCACTCTTCACTTTTCTAACATCTGTGGACTGAACTCCAATCTTTTGTCTGTGGAAGAGCACTTGGGTACATCCATCCCTGATATCCTCTTTTGATCTGAAACCCAGCTGCTAGCCATGCTTCCCCTGACCCATTCCAAATCTCTCACTATAACTCCATTCTCGTTTCCGTTCCAAAGGTGGAGTCTATGCTTACTGCAACACTAATATTCCTATTGCAAGACTCATGGACCTTCAACCTCCTGACTCTGATGTTCTCTGGATGAAGATTTATCTCTCCACAACTGCTATATTTCTTTGCTTTTGTTACTGATCTCCAAACGCCACTGACTTTGAGTCCTTCTTTGAAAATCAGTCCTCTTGAAGTGAGTCCTTTCTATCTTCACACCCAAATGCTGAATTTCTCTATATTTTAGACTTCAATGTACACCAAAGTGAGTGACTTCATTCTTCTGGAGCAGATTAACAAGCATTTCTACTCATGTTCTCAATCGCCACAAACATGCAGCCAACAATATTGACCTATTTTTTACCTCTAATCTTTCTAGCTACTTTTATTTTGTGGTTTCCCCTCTTGGTAAATCTGGCTGCTCTTTAATCTCAATCTCTTCCATTTTCACTCCCCCCCTCCATTAATTTCTCCTACTTAGTGATACCTTTGGCACTTTGAGTATTCCCAACGCGAAGATTTGCGTAAATATCTTTTTGACTTCCTATTAGGTGACTACTGCTTTCAATACTGCAACCCTGATTAGTGACTTAAAAAGCTGTCAAGATCATAACCGTGGGAATGGAAGCCTTAATCCCTTCCTTCATGAAATTTTTCTCCCCCTAATCCTCTGCATGACCATGCCTGCTCCATGGCTATTCAGGCCAGTGATTGAGCATAAAGGTCATACCAACCCTCTCCTTCTAATTTAACTCACTTTGCTTTTATTACAGCTAGGAATCACTGTACTGCTAAGATTTGAAGGTCTACAGGTTCCTTTTACAAGGAAAGCTGATGACCATAACTCCTTTCCCATTGATAAATGTTTCTGATCCTTAATCAAAATCCTTTCCAAAAACTTCAGTAACTCAAGCTTTCCCCTCTCATTCGTCCTGATGGTTCTATAGCTTACTCCCCCACTGACAAAGCCACTCTCTTTGGCTCTCATTTTTCTGCCAATTCTTCAGCTCACCTATTCCTCGTAATCTATCCCTCTCTAACCCTATGCCCTCTCTTATTCTTTCTTGGCGCAAAGTAAATAAGGTTCTTCGCTCTCTAAAGATGAACAAGGCATCCGGACTCAATCTCATCCCTGCAAGGTTGATTAAGAAGTTTGCAGATGAAATGGTTCCCATGCATTACCTTCTTTTTCACCTCATTCTCTCACCCAGATAGCTATCCTTCTTCTCTGAAGCATCCTCTAGTTCAACATGTTCTTGAGAAGGAAGACCACTATATTCCTTCGAACTACCGTCCACTTTCCCTAACCTCTGCTATTGCTAAAGTACTCGGAACTTTGCTCAATAATTACTTATTGAAACAAGATGAATCTAATTGGCTTATCTCTTATCGCTAGTACGGCTTCCGCAAGGCAAGATCCACTATTGACCTCATGTACTGTCTTACTCGTGTATGGTCATCTTTCCTGAGGGACCAAGGGGAAGCCTTTGTTGTCACCCTTGATATCTCTACGGCTTTTGAAAGAGTCTGTCACAAGGCTCTGTTGGCCAAACTCTCTGCTTAAGGCTTTACCCCTTCTCTCTTTTCACTGATTTCCAGTTTTCTTTCTGACTGTCGCATATCTGTGGTTGTTGAAGGTGCAACATATAGCTCATTCCCTGTTACAGGTGGTGTTCAACAGGGCTCTACTCTTTCACTTACTCTGTTCTTTCTCTTTATCAATAATCTTCTACAATCCCCATCCTCCTGTCTTCTCCAAGCCTTTGCTGACGATTCTAACCTCCGTTTTTCCTCTGCCTTCTCTTCACAACCTTCATTTATTACTTGTGTTCAGTCTCGTATCACTTTTTTTTCTACTCTCAACTCCGATATGCAGAATGTATGTGAGTGAGGAATAAAAAAATTAGTTAAATTTAATGCCTCCAAGACACAGATTCTGGCGATCTAATTAACTTCTTGTCTTCCTGTTAGCCCAGTTGTCTTCTAAACTAACAAAATTTACTTTCTTAATTCTGTAAACATTTTAGGAATCCAGATTGCATCTAACTTGTCTTGGAGGAGTCACATAATCCACTGCTGAGGCCGTGCAAGACTTGCCAAGCGGCTTCGTCTCACCAGTACATTGGTGAGATTTGTGGCTTGTGGATTGTGGGTGCAGCGACTGCTACTTCCCATACACCTCAAGACTCGGGAACTCTCTTCCTCCTTCTGTCTTTCCTAATTCTTATAACCTGCCTTCCTTCAAAAAGAGAGTCTATAGTAATTTCAGGTCCTAATCCTGCCTATTTCTAGGTTCTCAATAGTTCGACTATTTTTTCAGCCTGTCCTTTTCGTATTGTATTTTATTTCCTTATTTCTGGCTTGTCTTGAAATTCTACTTTTTCTTCGTTTTAGTTCCTGGGTCTGATGAGGGCAATTTTCTTGAATGTCCCAGTGTCACACTCATAGAATATATATATATATATATATATATATATATATATATATATATATATATATATATATATATATATATATATATATATATATATATATATATATATATATATATATATATATATATATATATATATATATATATATATATATATATATATATATATATATATATATATATATATATATATATATATATATATATATATATATATTTATAAATATATATATGTATATATATATACATACATATATATATATATATATATATATATATATATATATATATATATATATATATATATATATATATATATATATATATATATATATATATATATATATATATATATATATATATATATATATATATATATATATATATATATATATATATATATATATATATATATATATATATATATATATATATATATATATATATATATATATATATATATATATATATATATATATATATTATTCAAGTACGTGTTTTGTGAATATCTACAAAACCAACTAAAGGCCCCTTTGGAGACTACTAGTTGGATGTGGCATAATGTGTTAAGACCATTTTGACACCAACCCATTCCATACTTCTTGGCTTCAGACCGAAACATGGCAGAGATGCGTCAAGGCTAAAATAGTTCACTATCTATAATGGTAAGTGAGTGTGGTGTATTTACTCAACTGCGTTTACAGGAGAGCTTTGTGGTCCTACCACTCCGTCTGCTGGGCTTTTTTTTTTCACTCACGAGCATTTTTACCATTTCTTTACACACACACACCACACACACACACACACACACACACACACACACACACACACACACCACACACCACACACACACACACACACCCCCCTATATATATATATATATATATATATATATATATATATATATATATATATATATATATATATATATATACACACGTCGTTCCGAGTTATGTTGTTCTGCCGTTACGTCGGAGGCCAATGAATAATATATTAAATTATTAATAAAAGGGGACTTGGTAAGAATACTTTCTTCGTGTTCCCCTGCATGTCGTAGAAGCCGACTAAATGGGACGGAGCGAGGGGACTTAGAATTCCCTCCTCTGTATTTACTTCCCACAAAAAGTTAAAGTATATTCTTTGACTCAGGGGGAATATGGCTTTGGTATATATATATATATATATATATATATATATATATATATATATATATATATATATATATATATATATATATATATATATATATATATATATATATATATATATATATATATATAATCAAATAAGCACATTACCAAATGTGAAAACATGAATAATTTTTACCCCGACTGGGACTTGAACCTAGGACACATAATTACTGTGCCAAGGCACTTCCAACTACACCACAGTTGGTCTAAAAGGGAAACAAACCTTACATCTATATCTGCTATACTAAGAATAAACGCATTCTATCTGAATACCACTCTGTTCATATTACATTTTTCCCCAACCTCACTCGTGGTTTCGTTATCGCATTTAATTCAAATCTCAATCTCATTTGGGACCAACAATAATCAAATAAGCACATTACCATATGTGAAAATGAATTTTTTTACTAAAATATCTTAAATGAATTGATTAATTAATATATGAATAGATAACTCAATAACATATATAAGTAGGGCTTAAATTAAGAACTTACCGGATCAAAATATCATTTCCACAACTACTCTAGAAAAAGCTCGCGACACATCATATTGAAGCTTTGAAGATATATCATGTGCTCTGCATTCTCTAAAAAAAAAACAGATGAAAATTCCTCTCTAAATATTACATACTCGTAGCTGCACAATGAAGAAATACATTAATTAAAACATAAAAAAAAAGTTTTGGGTCAGCTCTCTTGATTTCATATTGGCAGATGATGAGAGAGAGAAGTCAAAATAAATAACATGATGTAAAAATAGCGAAAATTATAGCAGAAGTTACTTATATCACCAAAGGTACCTCAAGAGAGTCAGTGTATTTTACGGAAGTTAGTGCTAAAGAAATACTTTGTGAGCACATTTCTTATATGTAAAAAAAAGTAATAAAAATTGATACATACATAAATACATATATACATAAATACATACATACATACATACATGCATACATACTAGTACATATACAACAGCTTAAATCCCAGTGTGAATGGTGGCCGAGTCAGTGCACACATATTAACTATTATAATAAATAATAATGACGACGACACCGACGCTGATAAGGACGATAACAACACCAACGACGACAACCACAACAAAAATAACACCCCAATAATAATAATAATAATAATAATAATAATAATAATAATAATAATAATGGTAAAAGCAATGAGTTGAAGACGAAGAAATCTTGCCCCATACTAGATATTATATACACACTTTATATAAATAAAATTGGCCGAGCACTTAATATATTTCTGTCCCAAGGGGAGGCGACAGTACTGCAGAACACAAGCTTAGTAACACAGAGAGTTACTTAAAGATTAGATCACTTAGAATTACTCTGGGAACAAATTTCCTTTGGTCACATCACGTGTATACGTAGTATGATACTTGGCGCCAGTCTTGGCACTCGCATTAAAGCAGGTACAAGGTCATGCAGCAGTCTCTCTCTCTCTCTCTCTCTCTCTCTCTCTCTCTCTCTCTCTCTCTCTCTCTCTCTCTCTCTCACACACACACACACACACACACATACACACACAGTATACTCCAACATTATTAATTACTTATATTAAAGACTAAAGTTGCTAAATATATTAAATATGCAACAACGAAGATAATTTTTCCCATATATTCTATATTATTATAAATATTACCCGTACAGACTGATCAAACCGTACGTGGGGCCATGTGCAGGCTGATACTCCTTATGACATATATATGTTCACTTATATCACATATTTTTTTCAAAAATATGAGCCCCCCCCCCCCCCCCCACTCAATACTTGTAGACTTGTCGTTCATGATCTTGCTCTCTCCGTCATCCCGTCAGCCTACTTTCGAGAAGATCTCTAACAATGTACTCCATTCAATACATAATATGATGAAGTTTGTTCACAGGAGGCATATATTCATACTTATCTTTATGCAATTTTGAATTTTTGAGAACTAAATCATTTAATATCGGTTAATTTCCTCCGCTAGCCCTTGCTGCTTCCAAAGTATAATTTCTTCACATTTTTTTATACGAATATTTTTCCCTCTCCCACGACCCGTCATTCATTGTAATGGATACAGATTAGCAGGAGGGTCTGCCCCTCTCATTTCATCCTCTTTTTTTTTGTGTGCTTTTCTCCCAAATCTTCCCATTCTCTTCCCCCCCCCCCCTCCGCTCTTCAGTGATGACACCGTCACTGAGTTTCCTCCCCCCCCCCTTTCTATCCCATCCTAATGAATGAATGAAAAGTCTCTGGGGCAAAACTGCATGAGTGTGTGCAATGGTAGATTAAGAATTATGCGAGCATGCGCTCACACACACACACACACACACACACACATGCACACACAAAACTCGAATATGCAGCCCCCTTTTGGAATCCGCACTTGAAAAAGCACATAGCTAAGCTTGAAAAAGTTCAAAGACATGCCACGAAACTGGTGCCAGAAATACCCAATCTCAGTTATGATGAGAGGCTGAGGGAATTAGACTTACCATCACTCGAAGCTAGAAGAGTGAGGGGGGATATGGTGACAGTCTTTAAATTCCTTCATGGTTATGATAGAGTGGATAGGGATCGATATTTTGATATGGCTGGCTCTAGAACTAGAGGTCATAGTTTGAAGCTTCGTAAGAAAACTTCTTCGCAGGATGTAAGGAAATACTTTTTCAGTGTAAGAGTAGTTGATAATTGGAATTGGCTAAGCGAGGAGGTAGTTAATGCTATCTGAATCCATAGTTTTAAGGACAGGTATGATAAGTATCACTAAGTCTAAAATGGAACCGATGAGGAGACGGGAAGATACGAGCTTTGGGCTCTTTCCCGTAAACACAATTAGGTAATCACAATTTGGTAATCACATACACACACATAGACACACACATACAAATATATAAATATATATATATATATATATATATATATATATATATATATATATATATATATATATCATTTGGTAAATAAACCCATCTGGAATGTGGCGAATCGACGCTAAGCTTTGTACGGAATTATCAGGGGCTTAAGCGAGACTCGTATTTTAGAGTTAAAAGAAAAAATAGACGAAGACTAAATCCTGTTACTTTGATATCTATTCTTCAAAGTCGGCTGCAAGGCCTTTCACAAAGCGTCATTATATATGTAGATTATAAAGGCATTAGTTAAACCCAAAGTGCTGAAAGATTTACGCTAAAATGCAATATATTATGTTGCTATACGTCACACTGATTATAATGTTAAGTCTGAAGCTTAATTTAGATAAAATACCAAATCTGACTGTAAGCATAACAGTGTTAATATTTCCTGAAAATCTCTCTCTCTGTATTAGAAAAACAGACACACATAAAAATACAGATAAAGCGATGGATATTTACAGAACTGAGTATGAGCCACCAATTGGTGATCACTGTGTGTTGTTGGTGGAGCATAATATTGAAGATGTTCTACCTGAAAGTAGGGGCACTGAGAATAATAATAATAATAATAATAAACTTTATTTCCATTTTACAATGGGTATTCGTCAGCCAGGACAAGCCCCAACCCCCCACTGTGATGTCCACCCACAGCAGTTCCTGCCAGTAAACAGCTTAAACTCTCGGTCTTGGACGGGGACCGATCTTTCGACCTCGCGAATGCGAAGCCAGCGCGTTACCACTGTACTAGCCAGCAGAGGAGGAACTATCCGAAAGGAGGTTACAACAAAATTAGTGAGCTTTTTGCAGTTATTGATTGGATTTATATACCAACAAATCTGTACAGGAGATGTACAAAATCTTTTATGAGAAATATGAGATGATTTTGCTGCATACCTTTCACCAAAATAGAAGAAATGTTTCAATAATGAGTGAAAGAGAGCTAAGGAGTGGAGAGACAAATTCTGGAGTAGGTATCGGGTGAGAAACACATGGCAGCAGCCGCCCGTTGCGATACTACAGCTGAAGGTTTTTTGAACTTAAATAGGTCTGTCCAGGACACTTCGATGTTAAGTCTTCCTTCAGTTACGGTTCTTTTTCTATGCCTACAGCTACACTGAATATTCTTGGATATTCAACACACATCTTTTATCCCTTCACATCTGACAGGTCATTACACTCTCCATCTCTGTTTCTCTTTATGTATTCTGCGTGCCCAGGCCCGATGAGGGCTGTTTTATTTTTTTTTTTTTGGCCCGTCCTGGTGTCACAATCATAAAAAAAAAAAAAGGCCTGGTAGACTTACAAAAGAGTAAGAAATTATAACCTGCGTAAAAGAAGACAGGCAAGGAAAGATTAGAAAAACAGATGTTACCAGGAAGGATAAAGAAAATACCAAAACTTTTCCACAGCTTTATCAGAGCAAAACTTAAGGTCAATGAACAGATTTTAAATTAAAGAGGGCAGATGGGAGCATCACTGAAACAGATGAAGAGCTCTGCGAAGAATGGGACAAGGAGTTCCATTTAGTATTTACAGTAGAAAATACCCCACCCCCTCAATTTGCAGAGAAAAGAGATCATGGGCTGGTATTAGAGATTATAATCATATCAGCTATAGAAGTGTGAAAAGTGGTGCTGGAGTTAGATGCCAATAAAGGTACAGGTTCTGATGACATATTACCTTATGTACTTAAGGAATGCGGAAAACAAATATCAGTGACGCAATGCATCAAATTTAAAAAGTCATTGGATTCTGAGGAGATTCCAAGATGCTGAGAACAAGCGAACGTGGTACCTGTCTTCAAAAGGGGAAGGAAAAGTACCGCTCTAAAAAATAGGCCTGTTTCATTGACCACCATAATTTTACATAGTTATGGAAGAACTACTAGGAAAAACATTTCTCCTCACTTGAATCCTTCAGAGAAGCCATATCAACAGGAAGAAACTTATTAGAATTATGATGAGGTAAAGAAGATCTTACAGGAAAGAAAGGGCTGGGTGGATAGCATATTCTTAGATTTTCAGAAGGCATGTGATATGGTCGCACATAGGAAGATTTATTAGGAAGTAATCAATGACAAGAATAGGTGGAAATGTCTTAAAATGGATAAAAACTTACTTAGAAGGAAGGGAACAGAAGGTTAGAGTAAGACAAGCAGTGTCTGAGTGGAGAAGGCTTAGTAGTGGGATTCCACAGGGTTCAGCTTTAGGGCCATTTTTGTTCCTTGTATACGTAAATGACCTACCAGAGACTGTAAATTCATTCATGAATATATTTGCAGATGGTACAAAGATTGTGAAGAAAGTAAGATGAGAACAATGGTAGAGAACATCAGAGAAACCTAAATAGTCCGCATGACTAGTAAGAAATGTGGCTAATGAAATTCAATATTCTAACTGTATAGTAATGAGAATGCATACAAGTGCAAGAAGGCCCAGCTTGACTACTCAATGGCAGGAACTGAGCTTCAAGAGACAGAGAATGAGAGATATAGGAGTAAACATACTGGCAGATTTGTCTCCAGAAATGCATATAAATGACATAGTAAGGGCAGCATATGCTTTTTTTTTCTTAGCAAATGTAAGGGTAGCATTCAGTAACATGCACAAGGAAATATTCAGAAATATTTATGTTACTTATGTGAGGCCAAAGCTTGAATATGCAGCAACCTTTTGGAATCTGCACTTGAAGGTACACATAAATAAGCTGGAAAAAGTTTAAAGACATGCCACAAAACTGGTGCCAGAAATACGCAATGTCAGTTATGAGAAGAGGCTGGGGGGATTAGATTTACCATCACTCGAGCTAGAAGAAATGAGGGGGATTTGGTGCCAGTTTTTAAATTCCTTCATGGTTTCGACAAAGTGGATAGGGATCGGTATTTTGATAAGGCTGGCTCTAGAAATAGAAATCATAGTTTGAAGCTTCATAAAAAAAAATAACTTTTTTGCAGGATGTAAGGAAGTACTTTCTTTAGTACTAAATGATTGGAATTCGCTAAGCAAGGAGGTAATTAATGCTGACTCAGTTCATAGTTTTAAGGAAATTATGATTAGTATCACTGGGTATAAAAATGAAACCGACTAAGAGGAATTCTCTTTCCCATAAACGCCATTAGGACATTGCAATTAGGTACTTACACACACTCACACACCATGAGAACGTCCTTTGCAGAGGCAGTAAAGGAAAATGTGGCATTAAAAGGTGGATATGGCACTGAAAAATGTAAAAACAGTTGACTACAAAGAAAGTGTAATAGAAAAAATTACAGATGTTGTGATTGAAAGGGCTAATCCACTAATCAAACAGGCTCTTGATATAGAAAAGACAATGGCAATCTCAGGCATAAGTGAATCCCAGGAGTCAACATGGTAGGGGAGGTTTGAACAAAATAAAGCTAGAGTTTTAGACATGATAATGAAGTTTAGAGTAGTATGTTGTCCAGAGAATATTGTAAACATTCACCAGATTGGTAAATATTCTAAAGAGGGAGAGGCAAGACTAATGAAAGTGACCTTTGAGAGAAGGGACACATGTAGATAAATATTGATGAGAAATAACCTAATAGGCCTTCAATAATTCAGAGCAGTATTCATTGGACCATACAGAATACAGGAAGAGATAAAAAGTATCAAAAACTTGTTGAAGAAGCTTGAAGGTTAAACGAGGAATGAGATGAAGAAGAGAAGAAAATTTTTTGTTTCAGAGTTCTTCCAGACAAATTGGAGAAAAAAAAAAAGATAATGCTAGATGATCAGGGGATGCAGCCTTATTAAGAATGCTGCACACAAATGATGATGGAATAGCTGATAAGGCAGTAGATTTAAAGGATAGGATTCACAACAGTAAGGCAGATATAGTAGCGGTTACAGAGACTAACTTATGTGACGTTATAAACAGTGTCACAGATTTTTCAAAGGGCTGCAGAATATTAAGGGTTGAAAGACCTGAGAGGCTTGGTGGAGGGATAGCGTTGCTCATAAGTGAAAGATTTCAGGTTGAAGACTTAAACTTTGCTATGAAAAGTGAGGTCAAGGAATTTTTTGTTGCTTGCATAAATACCGGGCCAGAGAGCATTATAATAACTGTTGTATATAACTCAACAAGGAATCAACATTATGAGGAAAGTCATATAGGTATTATAGAAGTCATATACTCAGTTGTTAACATCGCACGGGACAGAAAATGTAGGATTTTGATTATGAGAGATTTTAATCATAGAGAGAGAGATTAGATCATTCTTGACCCACCCTGTGGGAAGGACTCATTCGGGGCATGATTCCTAGATTGTGTACGATGGAATTTACTATAAACACATGTTCTGGATCCAACGAAGGCTAGGGGTGGGGATAACCCATTGATGCTTTATTTAGTGGTCACAGATAATGTGTTGGACATTGAAATGTAATGCTTCCAAGACAGATTCTGGCTATCTCTTAACATATTGCCCTCCTCTTAGCCCCTTTGTCTTCTAAACTAATAAAATTTACCCTCCTAATTATGTTAACATTTCAGGAATCCAGATATCCTCTAACTTGTCTTGGAGGAGTCAAATAATTCAAAAAACTGGGATTCTGTTTCGTTTTTGCTATCACTTTTCCTCTCTCCAGTTATCTACATTTTATAAACGTTTTATCTGTTCCTGCTTAGAATACGCTCGCATATATGGGGTGCTTTTTCTTATCCTTATCTCCATGTTAGGGTTGAATCTAAAGCAGTCAGACTCATCAATGACCCTTCTCTTGCTTTTAATCTGGATTCTCTTTCTCTTCACCATAAGGTATCATCCTGATCTCATTTCTATCACTACTACTTCCATCGCTGCTCTGATTAGTTTGCTAGTTGCATCCCTCCCCACTGCTGAGGCCGTGCAACACTTATCAAGTGGCCTCGTCTCACCAGTACTATGTGGAGATTTGTAGCTTGTGGATTTGTGGGTACAGCGACTGCTTCTTCCCATCCACCTCAAGACTCTGGAACTCCCTTCTTCCTTCCGTCTTTCCTAATTCTTATAACCTATCTTCCTTCATATAGGGAGTCTATCGTCAACTCAGGGCCTAATCCAATTTTTTCAGCTTGTCCTTTTTGTATTGTGTTTTATTTCCTTAATTTTGCTTTGTCCTTAAATTGTACTATTTCTTTCTCTTATTATTGTCTTGGTGCCCGGGTCTGATGAGGGCAATTTTATTGCCTGTCCCTGTGTCACATTCATAGAATATATATATATATATATATATATATATATATATATATATATATATATATATATATATATATATATATATATATATATATATATATATATATATATATATATATATATCAATAACACTGAACTGTTAACATACAGTCTTAAATGGTAGGAAAAGATCATTATATAAAACAATGAAAAAATATTTGATGTACTTACTAATTTCGTGTCCTTAACTGGCCACCTTCTCAAAGTACTTTGAGAAGGTGGCCAGTTAAGGTCACGAAATTAATACGTACTTATATATTTTCGTTGCTTTCTTGAATGGGCTTTTCTTAATATATATACACATATACTGTATATATATATATATATATATATATATATATATATATATATATATATATATATATATATATATATATATATATATATATATATATATATATA
>JAXCGZ010002342.1:37500-66923 GCA_037179515.1 Halocaridina rubra | reverse complement strand
GAGTATCTGTTTATATATGTCTTGCTCACTCTTTTATAGCTTAAGTGATTTATGAACATAGTAGTTGTGAGGTATTATAAGGTGATTGAATAATTTTAAATATGTTCTACGATGTTTGCTTAGACCGTTCTTGCCCTTCAGTTTATAATAATAATAATAATAATAATAATAATAATAATAATAATAATAATAATAATAATAATAATAATAATAATAATAATAATAATAATAATAATGAAGAAGAAGAAGAAGAAGAAGAAGAAGAAGAAGAGGAAGTAGAGGAATTATCCTAAATGCCAGGAATACGTAAATTCATTTAGTCATACTACTACTACTACTACTACTACTAATAATAATAATTATAATAATAATAGTAATAATAATAATAATAATAATAATAATAATAAATTATGTAATAGCTCAAATTCAGGTTTTCTCTCTTTTTCCCTCTTCATAAATATTTCTTTAAAGACAATAAATATAGCTAACGATGTATTGCAATTAACTTCATATTATTCAGGTTTGCATAAAACAAACTATATAATAATGAACATTTATTGTGGAAACATATATTATCTTGACATATATAACAAAATTATGTAGTTGGAGTTTAGCTGATTCCATTATGGTTGTGTTCAGTCTGGTAAAATATTTTTTTTCAGTCGATGGAATATGAGTCAAGATACATGAATGAAGTACTTTAAATTCAGTCTAGAACTTTTTTTTATTTTTTTTATTTTACAATCGATTAGAACAATCCATTAAAAAAATGTGCTTCAGTGTTTACGTTTGACATGTTCCTTATTGCAGATTTCAGGTAGAAAAAAAAATATAACAACTAAGACGGAAAATCCACTTTAACATTCGGCGTCAGGAGAAGCTTTGCATCTGGCCAGGAGTGGAATGGTACACTTCTTGGCCTTTTCGTTGAAGTGGAGACCGAAGGGACACTTCACAGGGATGGGAATTTTGTGGAAGCAGTAGAAATATTTGGTGCAGTCTCTGGGATGGGCGAATTTACCATTGGGTTCAGGGCACCTGAAGAAACAGAAGCCGGGATTTGGTGGTTCCACGGGTGCAAGAGTTGTGGGTTCAGGAGGACATGGTTTGCCTTCAGGAGTCAGATAGCTTCCTGTCTCACATGACAACGGCGTCGTCGTGGTTACAGGCAGTGACTTCTTGATCCCAAATGGTAGTTTCAGGGCATGTTAGCACGGTTGGACCAGCAGGAGCACATTGGATGAATTTCTGACAATCGGTTGGATGTTGGAAGTATCCTCCCGCAGAGCAGTCAATGACACAGCCTTCCACAGTGTTCTGGGCCTTCCCTACAACCGCTGGAGCTAAGGAAGTCATAGAAAGTTGAAATGGTAAATTTTTGCTTTCACACACATATACAAGCACACCAGTTGATAAATACATAGAAGTGTGATTATGTAGGTAATGGAGGAGCTTAGTTAGGAACCCCAACCCCATATAAATGGGGGAGTGGGAGTAATGAAAGAAGAAGAAAGTTAATGCACGTCGGTTATGAAACAAATTGACAATTCAAATATTTTCAGTTGTTTAATATGTTATTTGAATGTTTCGTGTTTCACTTCCCTATTTAGGGGTGTTTCACGCAATTCAATAAGTAAATATTGCCTTTTGTGGTATAATGTGAGATTTGATTGTCTCAAGTTAGATCACCAGTTAAGAACTCGGATCGTGAAGTAATATAGAGTATTTGTTTAAGATATTTTAATATTTTTGTATTTTCATTTCTCTGTTTTGGGATGCAAAAGTAAACATTTACCATTAAAACATAGCAGTTATTGTTGTATTCTCAATAAAGAAAAAATTTTACAGAGCAGTTAAAGCATTTTCAATTTTACTAGAGAAGGGATTTCTTTACTTGTTTAGTGTTTAGTTAGGTCCCCAACTCATATTTTACAAGACGTTTTAATATATTTTTACCTTTTGCATCTCCATCGGCGAAAGCAGCTCCCAGAAACACCAGTAAAATGGCTGAAATCTTCAGAGAATGCATTCTAAAGGTCTTGGTTAGTAGCTAAGAATACTGTAATCTGAATGCCCCTACTACAATAGATGTTCAGGCCGCTGTTCTGTGTTCCAAATGCTCGCACAGCAGCCTTTTATAGTGGTTTCTGAGGGGAATCCTTACATAACGCCTTTTATCTTATTCTGATTGATAGGCAAACACACTCGTCATCGAAGAGGATTATCTGTTTAATCCTTTTTATGACGCACTTGGCACTAATCTTGGAGGATCAAATACCTTTGAAAATGGTTATAACTTGTCACAGTAGCTTTGGTTATCCAAGATTACTCACTCTCGTAGGCTTACGTAGCAATAATCATTACAAAATTCTACAGTATATTCTTTATATAATAACTAATAATATTTTGACATATTGACAGGTGTTCCTCTGTATTTAAGTAAAATCTATATCATAATTTATGGTTCTATATAATCATGATTTTGAGGCGCTCTTTTGTATGAGCTTTGGCTGTACGTGGTGTGTCAGTGGAACAGGGAAGAGACATTGTAAGAATTAGGATTGAGCGGAGAAAGATTTTTTTTTACCGTTGATGCGAACCAAAGGGATTTCTCGCATCTGGTTACTTGGTAAACTGGGACAGATGGGTGTGGGGGGGTTGCCATGAGATGAAGCGGTTGGGGTAAACATGCTGTGGTTGTTGGGCCTCCAAGCAGAAGATCCTAACACTCTTATTCTGAGGAAGACCAAACCAGGGCAGATTGGGGAACTGTGGCAGTTCTTTATCCCTAATGAGCTAGGAGGAGTAATAGGAGTATATTAGCTTCTGGTGAAAGTGTGTGGCTTGACTCAGCCATCCCCATTAGAAAGGGGGAATGCTGCCATTGTATCTATCTATCTACCTCGCTATCTCTCTCTTTATAGCTAACTTTGAGTAAAGAAGTTTAAAGATCAGCGAAAGGAAAACTCATTATCTAAAAGTAAATGTAGTTGAGGAGTTTGAGATTAATATGCATGGAGAAAGGTTGAAAAGAGTAGATAAGTTCTAATATTTAGGATCGACATTGGCCGAGAATGGAGACTTTGACGGGGATACACTGTGACCCAAGAATAAATTTGAATGTTAAAGGAATGATTTACAAAACAGTAGTTAGACCAGAGATGCTGAATGGAGCTGAAACATGGGCCACGATGATTATCACAGGAACGGAAGTTAGATGTTGTAAAAATGAGAATTCTTCGGCGGCTGTGATTACCTAATTGTGATTACCTAATTGTGTTTACGGGAAAGAGCCCAAAGCTCGTATCTTCCCGTCTCCTCATCGGTTCCATTTTAGACTTAGTGATACTTATCATACCTGTCCTTCAAACTATGGATTGAGATAGCATTAACTACCTCCTCGCTTAGCCAGTTCCAATTATCAACTACTCTTACACTGAAAAAGTATTTCCTTACATCCTGCAAAGAAGTTTTCTTACGAAGCTTCAAACTATGACCTCTAGTTCTAGAGCCAGCCATATCAAAATATCGATCCCTATCCACTCTATCATAACCATGAAGGAATTTAAAGACTGTCACCATATCCCCCTCACTCTTCTAGCTTCGAGTGATGGTAAGTCTAATTCCCTCAGCCTCTCATCATAACTGACATTGCGTATTTCTGCCACCAGTTTCGTGGCATGTCTTTGAACTTTTTCAAGCTTAGCTATGTGCTTTTTCAAGTGCGGATTCCGCAAGGGGGCTGCATATTCGAGTTTTGGCCTCACATAGGTTACATATTAGGGACGAAAATATTAAAGGAACAACAAAAGTAATAGAAATTTCAAAGGAAGTGCAAGCAAAGAGACTACAAGCGGTATGGACATATAATGAGAAGGGATGATATATATATACATATATATATATATATATATATATATATATATATATATATATATATATATATATATATATATATATATATATATATATATATATATATATATATTTATATATATTTATATATATTTATATATATATATATATATATATATATATATATATATATATATATATATATATATATATATATATATATATATATATATAGATATATATATATATATATATATATATATGTATGTATATATATATATATATATATATATATATATATATATATATATATATATATATATATATATATATAATCAAATAAGCACATTACCATATGTGAAAACATGAATAATTTTTACCTCGACCGGGACTTGAACCTAGGACACCAAATTACTGTGCCTAGGCGCTACCAACTACACCACAGAAGATCTAAAAGGAAAACAAACCTTACAGCTATATCTGCTATACTAGGAATGAACGCATTCTATCTGCATGCCATTCTGTTCATATTACAGTTTCCCCCACAAGTGAGGTCGGGGGAAACTGTAATATGAACAGAGTGGCATGCAGGTATAATGCGTTCACTCCTAGTAAAGCAGATATAGCTGTAAGGATTGTTTCCCTTTTAGACCTTCTGTGGTGTAGTTAGTTGCGCCTTGGCACAGTAATTAGGTGTCCTAGGTTCAAGTCCCGGTAGGGGTAAAAATGATTCATATATATATATATATATATATATATATATTATATATATATATATATATATATATATATATAGATTCGGTTTTACGTCACGAACTCCCTCTTTTATTAAGGGCTAGGATGGTTGCCTTCTTACGAAGGACTTGCTTTGGCAGATGTAATCGTTACCCTGAGCGCATGTCCTTACTAACCTCAGTCCGTGACGGGGCGCGAACCCTCGACCTGCCGCCTCAGAGTCGCAGACGCTACCATATTGCCACGGAGACTAATATATATATATATATATATATATATATATATATATATTATATATATATATATATATATATATATATATATATATATAAGCAATTAGATATTAACCTTGCGAGCTCAGACTTCGATAATAATAATAATAATAATAATAATAATAATAATAATAATAATAATAATAATAATAATAATAATAATAATAATAATAATTTATATATGTTTGTTTTTGAGTAATCTTAGTCAAAGCATATGTTGGCTCAGCAAAAAATTGTCTCTTAGATACCACAAACACCTCGTGTCATTTTATCGATCTGGTAAAAGGTGTCAGCACCAGTAAACTCAAACATTCGAGAACACTGTTCCAAAATATGCAATTTCAGTGTAAATAATTTCAAAGTAATATACCGAGGAAAAAAACGAAAATGAAATCAGTATAGCAGTTATTATTTATTTCAAAAAACTTATCCTTAATTAAACAGAGACGGCTCAAGTTGCATTCTCAGAATGAAAAAAAGAAAATAAAAAATTTTCGGGTGTTTTTTTTTTTTCTACAAGTTTAGATATATGTAAATTCATTAATTTATTTGTGTGAATGTGTTGTATATATAAATTTTTACTTATTAACAACCCTGATTTGGTTTGATAAGAGTATCTGTTTATATATGTCTTGCTCACTCTTTTATAGCTAAAGTGATTTATGAACACAGTAGTTGTGTGAGGTATTATAAGGTGATTGAATAATTTTAAATATGTTCTACGATGTTTGCTTAAACCGTTCTTGCCCTTCAGTTTATAATAATAATAATAATGATAATAATAATAATAATAATAATAATAATAATAATAATAATAATAATAATAATAATAATAATAATAATAATAATAATAATAATAATAAGAAGAAGAAGAAGAAGAAGAAGAAGAAGAAGAAAAATAAGAAGAGGAAGTAATTATCCTAAATGCCAGGAATACGTAAATTCATTTAGTCATACTACTACAGGCAAAATACTACTACTACTACTACTACTACTACTACTACTACTACTACTAATAATAATAATAATAATAATAATAATAATAATAATAATAATAAATTATGTAATAGCTCAAATTCAGGTTTTCTCTCTTTTTCCCTCTTCATAAATATTTCTTTAAAGACAATAAATATAGCTAACGATGTATTGCAATTAATTTCATATCAATCAGGTTTGCATAAAACAAACTATAAAATAATGAACATTTATTGTGGAAACATATATTACCTTGACATATATATAACAAAATTATGTAGTTGGAGTTTAGCTGATTCCATTATGGTTGTGTTCAGTCTGGTAAAATATTTTTTTTCAGTCGATGGAATATGATTCAAGATACATGAATGAAGTACTTTAAATTCAGTCTAGAATTTTTTTTTTTTTTTTACAATCGATTGGAACAATCCATTAAAAAAAATGTGCTTCAGTGTTTACGTTTGACATGTTCCCTATTGCAGATTTCAGGTAGAAAAAAAAATAATAAAAACTAAGACGGAAAATCCACTTTAACATTCGGCGTCAGGAGAAGCTTTGCATCTGGCCAGGAGTGGAATGGTACATTTCTTGGCCTTTTCGTTGAAGTGGAGACCGAAGGGACACTTCACAGGGATGGGAATTTTGTGGAAGCAGTAGAAATATTTGGTGCAGTCTCTGGGATGAGCGAATTTACCATTGGGTTCAGGGCACCTGAAGAAACAGAAGCCGGGATTTGGTGGTTCCACGGGTGCAAGAGTTGTGGGTTCAGGAGGACATGGTTTACCTTCAGGAGTCAGATAGCTTCCTGTCTCACATGCAACGGCGTCGTCGTGGTTACAAGCAGTGACTGCTTGATCCCAAATGGTAGTTTCTGGGCATGTTAGCACGGTTGGTCCAGCAGGAGCACACTGGATGAATTTCTGACAGTTGATAGGATGCTGGAAGTATCCTCCAGCAGAGCAGTCAATGACACAACCTTCTACCGTGTTTTGGGCCTTCCCTACAACTGCTGGAGCTAAGGAAATCAGAAAGAATTAAAATGGTAAATATTTGGTTTCATATATATCAATTAGGAAGAAAAAATATCAGAAATTTAAATACATTAGGTTATGAAATGATTTGGTTATTGTTATTATCTCTTCAGATATTATGTACCGTATATTTTTTTCATTGTTTTGTATTTCATTTTACTTTATGGGATTTCACATATTCCAATTTGGAAGAAAATTATTGCATGAACTTTTTATAGCAATAAGTTAGATTTGGCTAGGTTAGATAAGTCAGTTTACCCCAGTTAAGATAAAGGTTGATAATGGAAATTACTTTTTAGCTGCATTACATATATTTCAATGTTTTTTTTTTTTTTTTTACTCTTAAATGGTGCAAAGGAAATATTTATCCAAAACATATTGCAGATTCTCTAATATTCTACATGAATAAAAGGTTTTTATAAAAGTTAAGCATTTTTTCTTTCAGTTGAGAAAGAATGTGTTTACTTGCATGTTGTTTGGTCAGTACTTCAACTTTTCTTTCAATGATTTATTTAAAATTTTTTTTACCATTTGTATCTCCATCAGCGAAAGCTGCTCCCAGAAACACCAGTAAAACGGCTGCAATCTTCAGAGAATGCATTCTAAGGCTCTTGGTAGGTAGCTAAGAATACTGTAATCTGAATGCCCCTGCTACAGTAGATGTTCAGACCGCTGTTCTGTGTTCCAAAGACTCAGACAGCAGCCTTTTATAGTGTTTCTGAATGGAATTCTTATGTAACACGTTTTATCTGATTCTGATTGATAGGCAAACACAATAGCGTCATCGAAGAGGATTATCAATTTAATATTTTTTTATGACGCACATGTCACTAATCTTGAAGGATGAGGGATCTTGGAAACAAGTTATACTGTAGTATATTACACTAACCTAACGGATGCCCAAGATTACGTACTCTCTTTTTACTAACATAGCAACAAACCTCAATTTTGTTTTGGTTTTTATATAAGAAATAATATTTTTTTTATTTACTTAAAATTTTACAATGTGTTAATTGAAATCTCTCACATGATTTATGGTGTCTTGTAATTTGATTTTGAGGTGTGCCTCTGTATAATCTACAAAATGGAAGTTGACAAAGAAGTTGTAAAGGTATATGTTACTTTCACACCCTCAATTAGGAAAAATTAATGAAATTTGTTATATAAGATTAAGTTATCTTTGGTTTGGTTAGTTAGGTATGCATACTCTCACTTGGAAATTGAGTTGATAATTGAAGTTATTGTTTTTTCGTTGCTTTAGATATTTTTTAATGTTTTGTATTCCCACATCAGGTATTGAGACTTTGAAAGTAATCATTTACATTTTTAAAATTTAAAATGACGATATTGTGGCTTATGGAGAAGCAGTTTTAAGCAAAACTCCAAAACAAAAAGTATAGATATGTTAATGGATTACATCTGTCAGTAATAAAGCTTTGTTTTTGCAAGGTAATTATATTTGACACTATTATTTAGGTTTAAATAAATAAATCTAAGACTAGTTTTGTTCTGAGACACTGGCTACAATGTAGCTTTATAAATTTTAGACCTAACATTAGTGTCAGTTTAGATTAATTCCAGTTCCACTCTGAAAGCCAGTAATTAAACTTAATTTAATTACAGAATTTGAGATCTCATACAGTGCTAGTTAATGTAATCCTAGTATCACTATTTTTATCATATTCAGAACTGAAAATGGTGCATTATTTCCTTAATTCTTGTGCCTCATAAGGTGGTAGTGACAATGTATAATTTTTACTAAATTCAAGATAGTTATTAGTGCCAATCATAAATGATCCCAGTGCCACCCATAGAGCCCATAAATAAAACTGGTTTTTACAATACTTAAGATATAGAGTGCCATCTAAGTACAAGCTAGTGCCACCCTGAGAGCCAATAACTAAGCCTTGTTTATACAATATTTGACAAAGTTTAGTACAGTACCATTTTACTGGCACTATACTTGAGAGAAAGTATAATGCCAGGTTAGTGTAATTTTTTTGACATTTTGAAAACTAGTTACAAAACTTATAATTAAAAATAGTGCCAATTTTGTTGTTATCTATTACTGCTTAAGAGCTTGCAATTAAACCTATATTTATACAACTTGAGATTATATACAATATATATAGTACCACATTGAGAGCCAGCAGCTAATCCTAATTTTAGCAAAACTTGAGGTTTTATATATAAAACCTCAAGTTAGTTCTAGTACCACACTTAGAACAAGTGACTATGGCTTGTTTTTGCAAAATTTAGGACAAAAATTAGCGCCTATTTACTGTAACTCTAGTGCCAACTTGAGAATCAATTGATAAACCTAGTTTTTACATAACTCAAAATTGAATGGCGTTTATTTTTCTATCCATAGTGCCACCCTGAGAAGCAGGTAATTAAATTAAAATTTCGCAAGGCTCAGGATTAAAATTAGTGCCAATGTACTTATACAAGTGCCACAATAAGAACCCAGTGATTAATTTTAATTTTTACTTAACGTAAGATTACAATATATTTGCTGGTTACTGTACTGCTAGTGCCACCCTGAGAGCCAGCAAACTTAATATCAAAGTTAGTATCAACTTACTGTATTCCTATTACCACCTGAGATCCAGTGATTAAGCATAATATCACAAAAACTATGGATGAAATATTGTACCTGTTTACTGAGAGCCAGCAAATAATTAAATATTAACAAATCTTAGGATTAAAATTAGTGCTAAGTTATTGTAATCTTAATGCAGCCACGAGAGATAGCAGTTAAACCTAATTTTTACAGAACTTCAGATTAAGGATAATGCCATTTTAGTGTAATTTAGTGCATCCTTGAGTGCCTGGAATTTAATTTAAAATTTACAAAATTTAGAATTAAGATTAGCTCCAAATTCCAGTTATGCTACTGCAACACTTAGAGCCAACCCTTAAACCTAATTTATACAGAACTTAAGATGAAATACTGTACCAGTTTCATGTAATCCTAATGCCACCCTGATCGTCAACGATTAAACCTAATTTTTACAAATATTTTCCTAGTTTGCCATAATCCTGGTGCCAGCCAAAGAACCAGTTCTTTAACCCAGTGCTTAAGCCCTGTGCCACATTGAAAATCAGGCATTTGGATGAAAACATGGCACTTAGCTCTATTCTACCCAATCATGTGATTAAAATTAGTATTGTATTTCCTGTAATCCTATTACCATAAGAATGTCAGCTTACTATTATTTCAATGCCACTCCAAGCACGAGCGATCAAGTTTTATTCTTAGAAAATTTTGCACTAAAAGTAATACCAATTTTTTTGCAATCTTAGTGCAATAGTTAAAGCCAGTAACTAAGTCCTCCTCTTCCCCAAACTTAAAACTTCTTTATTGTGCCTACTTACTATACTCTAGGACTAAAACTGATGCCAGTCTACGATAATCCTAGTGCCACTATGATATCCAGCAATTAAGCCTGATCATTGAAAACTAAACACCTAAAATTTGTGTCGTATTTGTATAAGTCTTTTGTTATTTAGAGCCATATAATAAGTTCTGCTTTTACAGTTTTAGGTCAAATTTCTTCTATCCTAAGAGAATTGGTCATTACTAATTTATTTACTTACTCTCCCCTTCTCTTTCTATGCCTACATCAACACCGAATATTCTTAGATATTCGTTACACATGTCTAATTATCCCTTCACATCTGACAAGTCACAATACACTCTCAATCTCTGTTTCTCTCTATGTTTTCTTCGTGCCCAGGCTCGATGAGGGTAGATTTTTTTTTTTTTTTGCCCATCCTGGTGTCACAATCATTAAAAATTTTTTTTTTATTAGTAGGTAAATATGATTTGTTCAAAATATTATTCTTATATTTTGGAAATAATACATTCATATATGTATATACTTCGACTATTAGTACTTTCATTTGTGTCCATTTTTGCTACAGTTCGTCAAAATACACAATAAGATTTGCTTTCAAAATTCATTTTTCTTCAATATTTTTATTTTATTTTATTAGCTTTATGTGGCAATTTGTCTCCTTTCGAATTGAAGTAGACTTAGACAGATTAGAGTTGGGGAACAATAATAATAATAATAATAATAATAATAATAATAATAACTAATAATAATAATAATAATTTCATTATACTGCACTTCTGTTCCATATAATGAAGGAAAAGCAATAATATGTCAAAGATTTTCCGTAAGAATAAAAAGAAAAAGAAGAGAAGGTTAACAAATAATGCTAAATATTTGTACTGTACCTCACTGTACCATTCTGTACCATCTTCAGTTAAAGATAATACCTGATTTATCCAGTACATTATAATCTTTGTATTAATCCCCATCTCGCCTGATTTGTCGATAATTAATGCCGCTCTCCATTTTATGGAAATAATAATAATAATATTTATAACATAATAATAATATTTATTATTATTATTATTATTATTTTGATAATATTAATAACTATTATGTAATAATTTTTAATACAAATAATGTTTTATATATATATATATATATATATATATATATATATATATATATATATATATATATATATATATATATATATATATATATATATATATATATATATATATATATATATAAAATAAGTAGTCGCCGTGGCTCAATCGGTAGCGTCCACGACTCTGATGCATCAGGTCGAGGGTTCGCGCCCCGTCACGGTCTGAGGTTAGCAAGGGCATGCACTCAGGGTAACGATTACATCTGCCTAAAACAAGTCCTTCGAAAGAAGGCAACCGTCCTAGCCCTCGGTTGAAGAGGGAGTCCGCGACGTAAAACCGGAACAATATATATATATATATATATATATATATATATATATATATATATATATATATATATATATATATATATATATATATAATTATTATTATTTTTATTTGGCTTTGACTCAGCCACTCCCCATATAAGAGAGATTTTGGATTTGTATATATAAATCGGGAAATGAATATATATGGCATTTAGAAATATAAAATACAAATTTAATCATCCAACCTTGAGTCCCCAGCTCCAGTCTGTCTGTGATTACCTAATTGTGTTTACGGGAAAGAGCCCAAAGCTCGTATCTTCCCGTCTCCTGATCGGTTCCATTTTAGACTTAGTGATACTTATCATACCTGTCCTTAAAACTATGGATTGAGATAGCATTAACTACCCCCTCGCTTAGCCAATTCCAATGATCAACTACTCTTACACTGAAAAAGTATTTCCTTACATCCTGCGAAGAAGGTTTCTTACGAAGCTTCAAACTATGACCTCTAGTTCTAGAGCCAGCCATATCAAAATATCGATCCCTATCCACTCTATCATAACCATGAAGGAATTTAAAGACTGTAACCATATCCCCCCTCAATCTTCTAGCTTCGAGTGATGGTAAGTCTAATTCCCTCAGCCTCTCATCATAACTGAGATTGCGTATTTCAGGCACCAGTTTCGTGGCATGTCTTTGAACTTTTTCAAGCTTAGCTATGTGCTTTTTCAAGTGCGGATTCCAAAAGGGGGCTGCATATTCGAGTATTGGCCTCACATAGGTTACATAAATATTTCTGAACATTTCCTTGTCCATGTGCCTGAAGGCTACCCTTACATTTGATAAGAATGCATATGCTGCCCTTACTATGCCATTTAAATGTATTTCTGGAGACAAATCTGCCAGTATGTTTACTCCTAGATCTCTCTCTCATTTTCTGTCTCTTGAAGTTGTACTCCATCCACCGAGTAGTCAAGCTTGGGCCTTCTTGCACTTGTACCCATTCTCATTACCTTACATTTTGAAGTATTGAATTTCATTAGCCACTTTTCTGACCACTCATGCAGATTATTTAGATCCTCCTGAAGTTCTCTACCATTGTTCTCGTTTTTTACTTTCTTCACAATCTTTGCATCATCTGCAAACATATTCATGAATGAATTTACAGACTCTGGTAGGTCATTTACATATACAAGGAACAAAAGTGGCCCTAAAACTGAACCCTGTGGAACCCAACTACTAACTCTTCTCCATTCAGACACTGAGTGTCTTACTCTAACCCTCTGTTCCCTTCCTTCTAAGTAAGTTTTTATCCATTCCAAAACATTTCCACCTATTCTAGCCATTGATTGCAGCTTCCTAATAAGTCTCCCATGTGGAACAGTGTCAAACGCTTTCTGGAAGTCTAGGAATATGCAATCTGCCCAGCCCTCTCTTTCCTGTAAGATTTGGCTTACCTCATCATCAAATTCTAATAAGTTTGTTACTGTTGATCTACCTTCTCTGAAGCCATGTTGCCTCACTGACAAAAAGTTGAAGGATTCCAAGTGAAGAGAGATATGTTTCCTTAGTAGTTTCTCCATAACTTTGCAAACTATGCTGGTCAAGGAAACTGGTCTATAGTTCAGAGCCGTATCCCTCCTTCCCTTTTTGAAGATAGGTATCACATTTGCTTGTTTCCAGCATCTTGGAATCTCCCCCGACTCCAGTGACTCCTTAAATATGATACTTAGTGCCACTGATATTGTGTTTGCGCATTTTTTAAGCACATGAGGGGATATGTGTGTGTGTGTGTGTGTGAATGGGGAATGATAGTGAAAACTAGGGCAAATTTTTTTTAATTTTTTTTGAGGGAGAGGCGCGGTCATATTTTTCGTCACGAAGGACTTTGGTTTTGGCAAAGCGTGACCGTGGCCCAGAGTGAACGCCCATTCTAACCTCACACTGTGACGATTTCGCGAATCTAACAAAGATGGCTGCCAGAATTTAGATTATCTGTTGTTATCTAATATCTATGACATATCTATGAATGCATGATGACATCTTCCGTATGTTGTGTATCATCTTCAACATATTGGAAGAAGAAGAAGAAGAAGACTTTAAATTGTTTGGCATGAAAATAGTGAGTTGTTTAAAGAGTTAAAATTTTTTTTTCTTATTGTTAAGTGTCTGTGTGAAGCTATGTATCATGTTTTATTGCCATTGAAATGGTTATTTTAACTGATATATAACTATTTGGTGGAACATTGGTAAATTTGTAGAAGAGGGGATTATTGAGAGCGCGTCCTAACGGAACCAAACCTCACCTAAGGGCACACTTCCTCCCTAGCCGGGGCCTTCGCCCCCGAACCCCCTTAGGGTATATTTTCCCTATATATAAAAAATCTATATTCCATTAATCCCCATAACTAAAATAATACGAAAATTGACCATGAGCTGTTATATATTTTTTAAAGTGGTTTAAGGTCTATTTTATGCACCCTTTCAATATTTGCACTATTATATTGTTTTCTTATAGGTTTCGATGTCTTTTGGTTAATCTGTTAATATTATTTCTCGGAGATTTCTATTTTATATGTTAGGGGTGGACATTGGTGAGTGGGGTTGGGTGCACGTTTAACCTAACATCTAACTTAAGCTAACCTCCTATCTACCCCATGCTAACCCAAATTTGAAGTCTCACATCCCTTAATAAGGTGAAATTGAGTATATATATTATTACACGGCACAATGCAGGATGTGGTGGTAACGCTGATCTCTCGGATAAGCTATAAGAGCGTGTATAAGATGAAATTTAGCCTTTATTATATTAAAGTTCGGTTAAATTAGTTCACCCCCTTCCTATAGAATGAGAGTTAATGACTAATGTATTTTTAGTTTGGTTATTGTTTCAATTTTTTTTTTAAATTCTTATTTTATTATTTTGAGGTTTGAAAGTACAGTATGCTTGACATGGCGTGTGTAGTTCTGGTAATATTCTCAAACCTTAACCACTCTCTGTGTGCACTACTAGTAGTGTTCTCTTAGCCATTTCTAGCTCAGCATGCATAACGAGTACTCACCTGTATATAGTGGCTCTTTTTCGTTACTCTACATTGAGCTCTGGCATTAATCGTATGAGTTGAATGCATTCATGCTGGGCGTACCTCTGTCATAAGCACTTTAAAAAGATATGATGAATTCTTACTTTAACGCTCCCAGCGAGTGAAATGGATATACAAAAGTTTGAAAAACTAGTCAAAGTGCACAAAAATGTATAATTTTGGTGGTACACTATCTCAATTTTTATTTGGACAGTGAACCAGTCTAAATAATCTTAATCTTTATCATCAAATCTGTTGGATTCTCCCATCAAGAATTGCCACAGCAGATCAGTCATCTCTATATTGCCCTCTTTCCTGCGTCCTCCTCAGGTCACACCACACACCCTAATGTCCCCCCCTCACTACATCCATAAACCTCTAATTTAACCCACTTCTCTTCCCATCGTAACGTAACATAGAAAAATATGATAAATTTCATGAGAATTCTTTCCTAACTGGGGCATCAAGGTAAACAATTAACAAAATCTGTACACCCTCAGATCCTCCAAGACATATCGAAGAAACTTTGTATGTAATTTCACACTAATGAGGCTACGTATAATATTTCCATTCCAAATTGGTAAAGTTGGGTGGGGTGAAGGTAATTGTGAGGATTATGTCCATACTTGATTTTACCTCTTAAATGTGGTTTATGATGTGAAACAATCAATTTTGTTAATCGTTTTCATCTTAAATGATCTTTTTCAGAGTTATAACCTTGTTTATATAAAAATAATTAGGGATCTCCTTTGGGAAACCCGGTTTTTTGGGAGGAAAAAGTAGGAGAAAAAAGCGAGACTGCTATCGAAATTGCTTGTTTCACATGGAAATTCATTAGAAAACCACTTTTCAAAGCTCAGAACCATTATAGGAATGGATTTTTAGATGAATGGAAAATGCAGAATTTGAGAATTGCAAAGATCCATCCTAACCTAACCTGAGGTGATTTGCATGAATTGATGAGAAAGAAATTTCAACAATAAAATACTGTGGATAATTATGGACTTGAAGTTAACCAATATTGGTTTGGGTGAGTTAGGTTGAGTTGTAAATGGATACTGTTACTTTTCTTGCTGGTTTTTGACTTATTTGTTTTTCCTGGAAAAATAGTTTTTGCTCTCCTACCACTGAAAGATTATAAACTGGTTTGGCTGAGCTCTTGATATTGCCTGCATTCTCTTACAAATTCAAATATACTTTTTTCTTCATAAAACACTTTCTTTTAAGTTATTTTACTGAATATGCCGTATTCTCTAGAATAATTTTGCAATTGTCATTGAGTCGCGTCTTGATAATCCCCATTTTCTCCAAAATATATTATTATTTTCTCACCAGAATTCTTTTTAAGGTTTTGCTATTTTCATTTAAATAACTTTTTAGGTACTCTACGTACCTAACGATTATATCTGCCAAAACAAGTCCTTCGCAAGAAGGCAACTGTCCTAGCCCTTAGTTGAAAGGGGAATAGTAGTCTCCGTGGCATAATGGTAGCGTCTGTGACTCTGACGTAGCAGGTCGAGGGTTCGCGCCCTGTCACGGACTGAGGTTAGTAAGGGCATACACTCAGGGTAACGATTACATCTGCCAAAACAAGTCCTTCGTAAGAAGGCAACCGTCCTACGTACCATATCGTTTTAAAAAGAAATACAGAAGCTCCCCCTAGTTATGAACATTCACAGATACGAACAAAAATGTACCCCTTATCTTCCCATGTACCGGTATTAATATATATATTACTATGCTTTACTGCAGTATTACGTAATTATTACTGTATTAAAATTTATTAATACTGTATACTTACTGTTTTATGTAGTAATTAAGTGTCTTTAGACTAAGTACTGTTCAGTACTGCACAAGTATGTACTGTACAGTCCTTTTTCTATCCAAACACAACTTACAAACAATTCTACGTATGAATGGACTTCTGAAATCTAACTCATTTGTAAGTTGGGAAGTATCTGTATGTGTTTTTTTCAGCTTAAATGACTCTGTTAAGGTTATTTTACAGAATATACTTTGTTTTCTAAAAATTGTGTTGGTATTTTCAATTAAATAACTTTTTTAGCTTACTCTACAACACTTTCATTACAACACTCTTGTTTTTTTTCATACAAGAAAACTTTTTAGAGATTATTATACGGTATGTACTTCTCATTCCAAAATTTTGATATTTTTATTCTGGATCACATTTTTTATGGTTACAATACATGCAACATTCTTTATTAAATTGTTACTTTTTTCATGCTACAGCAATTTTTTGTAGGTTCTTTTTGATTAATTTTGTGCACTATGGCATCAGTCAGGTACATAATTTGAACAAGAACTACTTGTTACATGTCGCACCACACAGGCGTGCCCAGGGTGCTGGAGGCATTACACCCATCATGCTGTATGTGGTGACTAGTCCCAGAATGCCTGCTTTCACCTGGTCAATGAATAGTCTACTCTCAGATTTTTGCAGGCTACCGTACACAAAAATATTTACTCAACCAACTTCAAATAAAGTTGGGCTAAAACTTACTGGCTTATAATTGAATATAACAGACAAACTGTACGGTACTAAAGGGGAATAGCATGAGTTATGTTTGCTTAATAGTAGTGGAGAACTCCCACTGGTTAATAATACACATACTCTAAATAATATTAACTGAACAACTGCATAAATCCAGGCTTAAATGAAACACTCATTGATAAAATATAAAAATATATTGAAAAAAAATTAATATTATAATGGAGAGCAATATTTCAGCTTAAAAGAAAAGAATAAATTTTGCTTTAGTTTAGGCAGCAATAAGGTAAATTTTACAAAAATAACATAGAGTTATAGCTCCAGGCACGACTGCTGGACACATCAAAATAAACAACACTTAATATCAAAATAATAATTGTTCAAAATCCAGAAACTTTATGCAATACTGAAACACAGTCACTGCTTGACAAATTCGACAGCACTAGTCCAAGGGGCGAAATGGGAGGCTCATAAATTTACACGAATTTTACGAGTCTCTAACAATAGCTCATCACCTGGTGCCGTCCTCAGAGCGAGTCCTCGTCCGTTTTGTAAACAAAGCAGACGAGCATCACATTCTAAAATAAAAGGATATATTTTTATCATATTATACATAATTAAGGATTTCCTAAGATTTAGATTAGCTTTACAAACAAATTCCAATTATTCATGAGAAAATGATGAAATTAATGACAAAATAAATGATTGTTATAATATAGTCTCTCAAATGAATATATACATGTAGGCTGATGCAATGCTAATTATGGTATTACAATAAAACACACACAAGGTATAACTAATGAAACTGTGTGTGATAGACAGATCACCACACTGTATACAATTTTTACATTTTATAATGTCATACTAGCTGACAATTGCAATACAGTATATAGATAACACGTACTGCATTAATAGGCAAAAAACTATCTGGCAATAGCATAATTGCAAAGTTAAATTTGCCAGTTTTTTGATTATTGTGTGTACTGTATTCTTAAGGATTTTTGTTGTATTCATACATGTATTACTAGCTTATTATCATCAATGCAGAAAATTGTTGTTCTGTCATATCTTTTTTCCAAATTCAGACCATCTTGGCTCGACTAGGCAAGAAATGAATAATGAGTAAAAGAGGAAAGGCATATGATAGATATGAGGAAAGCTGCTGAGAATCTCAGTTGACTTTCTATATATCTTGCAAATCGTTCAGACTTCCTTAAGCTTTCCATAAGTTTTTTCAATTATTTTTTCAAGCTGTAGCCATAGCTCTTGGAATAATGAAAAAAAAAAAAAAAAAAAATTGTGACAAAGAATTCAAGTTTGTATTTGTTGCAGAATGTGTAGTGTACAGTTTAATGTACTATAATTTCACAATGTAAATGATGTGATGTACTCAATACTGTGCTGTGTGGCTGAATCAGAGCAAAAAACTTAACTCTATGTGGGAGGAAAATACAAAGGAGGCGATTCTCAGCCATCATGCTCCACCCCATTTTGTTGGCTTTTACGAGACATGCATTTCTTGACTTACGCTCACATAAGGTTACAACATAATTCCTAATCTCTGTTAATGTTGTTTCCACAGTAGAAAGATTGTACCATTTTATATAATTTATATTTTTCAGTCTTCTCTGTTTACTTTTCCTCATCAAGTTTCTCCTGTTGGAGCCATCTGGTCTATAGTCTTTGACGTTTTCCAGCTTGGCTTGTTGCATGGCTTATAGTAATAATAATAATAATAATAATTAATACAGTAGAGAGTATTTATACAGTAATCTCTTTGTCAGTATCATGACTTGCATACTACAATAAATTTTTTTCTTTATATATTTCAGGATTGATTTTATGTGATCATTGATTATCAAATCATTTAAGTAATGTTCGTTGCAAGGGAACCGAATCAGCATTTTGTCATGAGAAGGTAATGCACAGTAATCTCTAGAGGATGGAAGACTCTGTGCGAGAAACGGTAGAGGGGGAAGTTGAGATTATGAGGGTAAGATGCTTTTTTTGCTAATTTTGGGTCTTGTAAAGAAGAGTAACCTCAGGGTGCCTTAGGGTTTCTCATGTTTACAAGGCAAGTCAACTTAGCCAAACCTAATGTAACTTAACCTAACCTAACATAACCTAAATATTTGCAGGGTTATTTAACTTACATGGGGTTCTGGGGGTTATTCATCTTTACAAGATATCTTTATTTTTATATAAAAAATTGGCTAATTTGTTTGCTCTGAAAAACCCTGATTTTGACTTGGCTACTTAAATTTCTGTTTATCCTGGATTTAATATTTTATTAGCTATATAAAAAAGTAGGGATGTCATATAAGGATATTTACTTTTCTCTTCTAAGGAAATTTGCTTTTGTTGTCTAAGGATATTTACTTTTCTCATCTAAAGAAATTTACTTTTTCTCAGCTAAGAAAGCTTGCTGTTTTATATAATAAGTGCCTTAAATTTTTTATATAAACAGATGTTACACTAACTGTTGCTCTAAAAATACCTTTCGTAGTAAGAATTCGAAATTTTGCGTTAAGCAGTAAGTATATACTGCTGAGGTTAGCAGGAAGGCTTCACCTGTAACAAAATAGTAAAAGTATGTTATGTGAGGAATCATTCTAGACCAGTGTAATATTAGAAATTTCCGGTTACTGTTTTTTGTCACAATTAGTCTACATTTGAATGGGGATGGACACAGACATGTTGAAGCTAGGGGATTGAGCTGGATGCTTTCTAATGCCCCGTGGTGGGCTGGAAGATGAGTTTGTCAATTTCCAAGTCGCGCATTCTACCACTGAGCTACTGTGGGTTCAATGTTAATAATTCGCTAATAAAGGGGAACATTTGATCATGAAATGGAAGCATGGAGTTCAAAATCAAGCCTTGAAATATATAGGATTAACTTAATAAATGTCCACGGGGGTTTATGCTACAGCCAACCCTGGGGCATTTGGAAGGGCATCCAGCCTCAACTCCTCAGCTCCAAACTGTCTGTCTGCACTGCCATAATAAAGATTAATAGTGACTCATAAAATGAAAAAGAGAAACAACGATGTTGTAAATTTTCTTAATAGGTCATTTTCGATTTAATTTTCAGAGCGCTTACAGCGAGGAGTTCACAGACTTACGAGAACAAGACGTATGGAAAATCCCTCGACCGCCTGAGGTCCTACTCAAGCTTGGCCCTCACCATTCTCAAGGTGGTACACTACACACTCATGTCTATGTTGAATTGAAAATTAAAACAACAGAAAAGTATCCCAATGAAGCACCGGACATTAATCTGCAATCTTCGTCCGGTCTCTCGCACAAAGAAGTAGAAGTTTTAGCCACTGAGCTAAGAAAAACGACTCGCTCGTTTGCAAAGGAAGGGATGGTGGTTATGCTTGAATTGTGTCAGCAGACTCAAGTAAGTTTTATGCCTTTGAGAAAAACACATTAGTACCACATAAAGAAAATTAATTCCAGAGTGCTGTAGAGTTATTCATGTTTAGGGAGCTAATCATTTAAGCTAACCTAACCTAGTCTCACCTTACATAATAATTTACAGGGTTATTTAACTTTACATCTTGTTCTGGGGGTTACTCATCTTTACAATAACCACATATAAGTATATCAGAGAGAAACAGAGATGGGGAGTATAATGATTATTGATGTGATGGAATAGTAGATGTGTAACGAATACACCAGAATATTCGATGTAGATGTAGTCGTAGGAAAAGAATCTTAATTGAAGGAAGATTCTTATATTTATTAGGTTAAAGCGAGTAAAGTAGATTTATTTTCTTAGTTCCTAAATGTAGAGAAGAAAGGAGTATGCATATCTGCTACTTAAAGAAAGAAAATATGTGAGGCTGGAAGACGGAAAAATTGAGTGACTTTTGCACTATTTATGTTTAGTATTATAGGAGTGGACTCGGTAGCGCATTGGTTAGAGCACTTGACTCGTTAAATGACAGATCTGTGTTATAGCCCACCGTGGGGTGTGTGAAGGGCATCGACCATTAATTCCCCATCTCCAACTTTTCTGTGTCCACCCCTTTAATGGCAAAGAAAAGAAAGTTAATATTTTGCTTTTCTATATCCATGAAATGTACCTACCACTCCCCTTGCAAGGAGAGTAGCTACCTTTGCATATAGATACGGAGATAAACAAATTGTTAATCATTAAGATAAAAGCTGTATTGATAATGTAATCTTGAATCCAAACAAGTGATACTGGTAGAGATAAAGGTATAAGTTATTGTGTATATTTGTCAGAATTAAGGGTGTGTGTGCTTTACATTAAAAAGTAATATCTAGAATTATTAATCTCTTTTTATACTGGAATTACAGCGGTTTTATGGATAAATGTGTTACTTTACTAAAACTGAACTTGAGTTACTGAATTATGCAAGAGTTATAGACAGGTTGTATGTTTTTGTTAGGATTTATGACGTGTAATTGTGAATATGTTCACTTATTGATATAACAAACAATGAATATGTAATAGTGAATATGTGCACTGTATATCTGAAACTCAACATATCAGTAATATATCTATATATGAATGCTATGTTCCACCTTATAAGGGGGATGGCTGAGACAGAGCAAAATAACTGACATTGTGGGAAGAAACTGCAAAGGAAGAGATTGTTTGTCCTCTCATTCCACCTTATTTAGTCAACTTTCAAGAGACAGGGTAATACGGAGGAGGTATTCTTGCCACCCCCAGGGGAAACAAATTATGATTCTCTCCATTTTTTTTTTTTTTTCTCATTCAGAACTTTCTCAGTGAGCATGCAAGACCTTATTCTAGTAGTATTTATGAGGAAATGATGGCTGGTCACGCGGCGCGCAAGCAGGCGGATCAGGAGGCGGAGGCGGAAATTCTACGGCAGAAAGAACTGCAGGAAGAGCAGCAGCGCTCTGTCATGCGGGACGAGTATGCTAGGTATCTTGACAGTAGCACAGTGGTTAAAGCACTCGACTCATGGAGTATCAAACCCCAGTTTGAGCCCAGCTGTCTGTGTCCAGCCACAATCGAATGAGTATTAATAGTAACACAAAAATTTGCAAACAAATCTGTACTATATTTGTTATGCTTGGAATTTTAGCAATTATATATAAGAAAACGTCATACTTTTTATAAATATATATTTCTTTTTTTTTTATTATGCAGAGCCAAGGAACAACTAAAGGAAGAGGAACGGCAGAGAAAGGATCAGCGAAACAAGCTGACTTTTACAGACTTCTGTCCCGAAAAGTTGCAGAATAGCGAATCATCTGATTCGCCATGTCATAAGAGGTGTGTAGGTACTGGGAATTCTTTTTTGTGGGTTTTTACAACATGCAGTAACTGTGAATGCAGAATTCTTTCTTCCCTAAATAGAAGAAATATTCTGTTTCTATATCAGTACTGGAGACTGTGGTAACGCAGTAGTTAGGGTGCTCGACACGGGAAGCAACAAGCCTCTGTTTGAGCCCACCCTAGTGCATAAGGAATTACACCTAGCCTAAATTTTCTAACTCCAACCTGTCTGTGTCCACTCTCATTTAAATGGGGTATAATAGTGACACAAAACAGCACACAGCAACAACCACCATAGCATAAGGGACCACAGTAGTGAAGTGGTTAGAGTGCTCAAGTCATGAAGTGGCGAGCTCATGTTTGAGCATATAGTGGAAAGTTAGAAAGGTCATCCAGCCTTAATTCTCTATTTCAGCTTTTTTGTGTCCACCCTCAGTCAAATTGAAATTGATATTGAAACCTAAAATAGAAAACAGCATTGCAGGAGACGATTCCTAAAATAGAAAACAACATTGCAGGAGACATAGTTTGTGTTTGTTTTCAGGTTATTTAAGTTAAGCTCCTGCTTTTACATTCTGTTGCATTGTGGGGAGTGCTACATCATATAGAGTGAAAATTAGTTATACTGTACTTCTAATTCATGATTTTGTATGAATATTTTGGATATTGGAAGTAATCAAATTTATCTAAATATATCGGTAGCGTCCCCGACTCTGAGGCGTCAGGTCTAGGGTTCGCGCCCCGTCACGGTCTGAGGTTAGCAAAGGCATGCACTCAGCGTAAGGATTACATCTGCCAAAACAAGTCCTTCGCAAGAAGGCAACCGTCCTAGCCCTTGGTAGATAAGGGAGTCCGTGACGTAAAACCGGAACTTTGTAATGTGTTTTTTACCCTTTTTTCCTTTATGTTTTATTTGTCACAATTAATGCCCATTATGAGGTTGAACACAGACGGATTTGAGCTTGGGAAATAAGCATTTTGTTCTTCCTAATGCTCTGCGATGGGATCGATCGTGGGTCTATCATCTCCAGATTTCAGTCTTCTAACGACTATGATACTGCAGTCCCCTATGTGTCTATTAACAGTAATGATTAGTTTTACTTAAGACTTACCTTCTTAAGTCTCTTTCAGATTTTATGTAAATCTTGAATTAATTTTGTTACTTGCAGGTTAAAGAACAGATCCGTGTCAGAATGCAGCTCGGAAAGCGGCTCAGAAACTGTTGGGAATACAATCTTGCGTTTCCCAGTTGGCGGTAAGCAGGAGAGAGATGTGATCATAACTGGGTGTATAGCGGAACGCTGCAGTCAAAATTGCTGCATCTTTGAGGCTTGGGACAAAACTTCAGGTGCGAAGGGAGCTGTTTACCAGTGGAAGATAATACCCAAAAGGACAGGACGGAAAGGGCATCGCACTAAAATAGGCGAAGATACTAAATTGAGTGAGCTCTTCGGTAAGCTCACCATAATGGAGAAGGAGATGAGCTCTATCCTTAAGCTGTCGCACAGCAACTTAGTCCATTACTTGGGAATGAAAGTTAATATGAAAGCGAACGTAGGAGGTTCGATTTATGTTTTGCAAGAGTACATTCAGGGAGTGTCGACAAAATTCTACATAGAGTGTCATACACCTGTCGGTGTCTCCTGTTTGAAGTATATTACCTTAGGGACTCTGGAAGCCCTAAAGTACCTACATGAAAACAACGTTGTCCATAAAGATTTGAGGGATTCCTGCATATATCTGGACAATCAGAACCATGCAGTTAGAATCGCAGATTACGGAGTCGAGAGAAGGATAATTGAGGCGGTCACGGACTTCTGTGAGGAATCGAAAATGGCCACTACTTATCCATTTTCTCCTGGAAGGGGTGGCAAAAAGGGGGATATTTATCGACTGGGATTGGTCATTTTGTCTCTCTCCTTAGGAGAGAGAGTGCAAGAGGTAAGGCATATTTGATGTCTGTATTTATACTGATTGTATTTGTGTATGTGCATTACTTAGTACTGTTCAAATACGCAGTTTACCATATTCGTGTCACTACTAATCCCAATTTAAATGTGGCTGGGCACAACAGGTTTGAGCTAGGGAATAAGGCCGTATGCTCTACCCAATGCCCTACGGTGGGTTCAAACACTTGCTTGTCAATTTCCAAGTTGATCCCTTTAACCACTGCTCTACCACATCTGCACTTAATTCATACATACTGATGTTGGTATACTTTATGTATAGTAAAATGGAGTAGAAATTGTTGAAATCTATGCAGTTTTCAGTGTAGTAATAACTGTTTTTAACATGACACCTCATTCTGTTAAAGCCAAAGTGTGGCCTCAACTGAGAAAAAGGGAGAGAACTAGGCTTTACCGATTCCTACGAAGCCTCATTTCCTCCAGCCGCTGTCCTGTTCGTTTTACACTTCTCTTACAACACACAGGGCATGAGGGCATTAATACAGTGTTGATTACAGTTTTATGTCTGTCAATCCCCATTCGAATGGGGATGATCACAGTCAGGTTGGACCTGGAAAACTAAGGCTGGATACTCTCTTAATGCCCATTGCAATTCAGTTTCCCTTATTTGAGGGACTGGAAGTATCGCCTCATAATACAGTAAAATGACAATTCTGTATTACAGTAGCTAATATCAAGTTGCCATGTATAGTACTGCCCTATTATTTTTAATGGAGCTTTACAGAAAAAAAATATTATATCTTTATAGTACTGTATTGTTTGAATGTTCCAAGCCAATACAGAGTTAATCCTTTCTCAAAATATAAATCTCTGGAAAAAATTGGTTTAAAATTTATCTGTAAATTGAATGAATAGCATGAATATTATTACAGTCTCTCTCTCTCTCTCTCTCTCTCTCTCTCTCTCTCTCTCTCTCTCTCTCTCTCTCTCTCTCTCTCAATCTCCTCTCTCTCTCTCATCTCTCTCTCTCTCTCTCTCTCTCTCTCTTCTCTCTCTCTCTCTCTCTCTCTCTCTCTCTCTCTCTCTCTCTCTCTCCTCTCTCTCTCTCTCTCTCTCTCTCTCCTCTCTCTCTCTCTCTCTCTCTTCTCTCTCCTCTCTCTCTCTCTTCTCTCTCTCTCTCTCTCTCTCTCTCTCTCTCTCTCTCTCTCTCTCTCTCTCTCTCTCTCTCTCTCTCTCTCTCTTCTCTCTCTCTCTCTCTCTCTCTCTCTCTCTCTCTCTCTCTCTCTCTCTCTCTCTCTCTCTCTCTCTCTCTCTCTCTCTCTCTCTCTCACTCCTCTCTCTCTCCTCTCTCTCTCTCTCTCTCTCTCCTCTCTCTCTCTCTACTCTCTCCTCTCTCTCTCTCTCTCTCTCTCTCTCTCTCTCTCTCTCTCTCTCTCTCTCTCGTGTGTGTGTAAAATTACTTAATTGTGTTTGCGGAAGAGAGCCCCAAGCTTGTAAACTCCTGCCTCCTGGTCGGTTCCATTTTATACTTAGTGATACTTTTTTTTTTTTTTTTGGCCAGGACAGCCAAAAAAAAAAAAAATCTACCCTCATCAGGCCTGGGCAAGAAGAAAACTTAGAGAGAAATAGAGATGGGGAATGTTGTGACTTGTCAGATGTGAAGGGATAATAAGACATGTATCGAATATAAAAAATATTCGGTGTTGATGTAAGCATAGAAAGAGAACCTTATCTAAAGGAAGACTTAACATCGAACTCTCCACGACAGACTTATCATACAGTTATCATTAACTACCTTCTCGCTCAGCGAATTCCAATTATTAACTAATCTTACACTAAAAAAGTACTTCCCTATATCCTGCAAAGACGTTTTCCTACGAAGCTTCAAACTATGACTTCTAGTTCTAGTGCCAGCCATATCAAAATATCGATCCCTATCCACTCTGTCATAACCATGAAGGCATTTAAAAACCATCACCATATCCCCTCTTGTTCTTGAAGCTTCAAGTGTTGGTAAGTCTAATTCCCTCAGCCTTTCATCATAATTGAGATTGCGTATGTCTCGCACCAGTTTCGTGGCATGTCTCTGAACTTTTTCCAGCTTAATTACGTGCTTTTTCAAGTGTGGATTCCAGAAGAGGAGTGCATATTCAGGCTTTGGCCTCACATAGGTTATATAAATATTTCTGAACATTTCCTTGTCCATGTGCCTGAAGGCTACCCTTACATTTGCTAAGAAAGCATATGCTGCCCTTACTATGCCATTTATATGCATTTTTGGAGACAAATCTGCCAGTATGTTTACTCCTAGATCTCTCTCATTCTCTGTCTCTTGAAGCTCTACTTCTGCCATTGAGTACTCAAGCTTGGCCCTTCTTGAACTTGTACCCAATCTCATTACCTTACATTTTGAAGTATTGAATTTCATTAGCCACTTTTCTGACCACTCATGGAGACTATTTAGATCAATTGTTCTCGTTTTTTACTTTTTTCACAATCTTTGTATCATCTGCAAATATCTTCTTGAATGAGTTTACAGACTCTGGTAGGTCATTTACATATACAAGGAACAAAAGTGGCCCTAAGCCTGAACCCTGTGGAACTCCACTACTAATTCTTATCCATTCAGACACTGAGTGTCTTCCTCTAACCCTCTGTTCCCTTCCTGCTAAGTAGGTTTTTATCCATTTCAAGGCATTTCCACTTATTTTTGCCATTGCTTGCAGCTTCTTAATAAGTCTCTCGAGTGGGACGGAGTCTAGTGCTTTCTGGAATTCTAGAAATATGTAATCTGCCCTTCCCTCTCTTTCATGTAAGATTCAGCTTACCTCATAGAATTCTAATAAGTTTGTTACTGTTGATCTACCTTCTCTGAAGCCATGTTGTCTCACTGACAAAAAGTTGAAGGATTCCAAGTGAAGAGAGATATGTTTTCTTAGTAGTTTCTCCATAACTTTGCAAACTATGCTGGTCAGGGAAACAGTTTAGTTTAGAGCCTTATCCCCCCTTCCCATTTTGAGGATAGGTACCACGTTCGCTTGGAATATCCCCTGACTCCAGTGACTTTTCAAATATGATAGTGCCCCTGATATTGAATTAGCTCATATCTTAAGTACATGAGGGGATATATCATCAGGACCTGTAGCTTTATGGGCATCTAACTCCATCAGCGATTTGCATACCTCTGTGGCTGAAAAGATGATGTCCTCTAATACCGGCTCATGAGCTTCTATCTCTACAATCTGAGGGGGTGGGGTATTTTCTACTGTAAATACTGACTGAAACTCCTTGTTAAATTCTTTGCAGATCTTTTCATCTGCCTCAGTGATGCTTCTATTCATTCTCTTTAGCTTTAAAATCTGTTCTTTTACTCTCAGTTTTCCTCTGATAAAGCTATAGATAAATTTGGGATATTCTTTAGCCTTCCTGGTGATATCCCTTTCATTGTCTTTCTCTGCCTCTCTTCGTTTACTTAGGTAATAATTTCTTGCTCTTTTATAAGTCTACCGGGCATTTATGTTTTTTCTACTATACCTTTTCCAGCATTTGTCTCTCCACTCCTTAGCTCTCTTACACTCATTATCGAACCATTTCTCTCTGACATGAATTACTCCTAGTTTGGTGACAGGTATGCAGCAATCTACTATCTTCTCATATTCATCACAAAATATGTCGTACATTTCTTGTATAGGTTTGTTGTCAAATAGGTCCTCCAGGTAATAACTGCAAAAAGTTCATCCATTTTGATGTAATCTCCTTTTGGATAGTTCCTCCTCATGTCCTCAGTGCCTCTACTTTCAGGCAGAACATCTTCGATGATATACTCCATCAACAACACACAGTGGTCACGCTTTCCAATTGGTGGTTCATGCTTAATTTTTTCAATATCCAATACATTATCTGTGAATACTAGGTCAATCAGCAATGACTCATTCCCACCCCTGGCCCTCGTTGATTTCAGTACATGTTGGTGTAGGAAATTCCCTTGTACGCAATCTAGGAATTTTGCCCCGAATGAGTCCTCACCACTGTGTGGGGCAAGATATTTCCAATCTCTCTATGATTAAAATCTCCCATTATCAAAATTCTATATTTCCTCTCACGTGCAATGTTAATAACTGAGTTTATGACTTCGATAGTACCTATATGACTTTCCTCATAAACTTCTAGCCTATGTTGGTTCTTTGGTGGGTTGTAGACTACAGTTATTATAATAATCTCCGACCCAGTATTTATGCGAGCAACAAGAAATTCCTTGAACTCACTTTCTATATTAAGGTTTATTTCTTCAACCTGAAACCTTTCACTTGTGAGCAGTGCTCTCCCTCCACCAGTCCTCTCAGATGTTTCAACCCTTGAAATTCTAAAGCCCTTAGGAAAAACTGACACTGTTTATGTCCTCAATTAACTTCGTCTCTGTAACTGCTATATCTGCTTTTCTGTTGTGAATCCTGTCTTTTAATTCTACTGCTTTACCAGCTATTCAGTCAGCATTTGTGTACAGCACTCTTAATGACGCCCCATCCCCTGATCTATGTGTATGTTTGTGAGTAAGTAAGTAAGTCAAGCACGTCCATTAGCTGTCATAATTTTTAAATTCCATATCACCTCCAACCTGTGTCCACCCCCATTTTAATTGGGATTGATTGAGGCAAACAACAGCGTTTGGCAATTTTTTTCAAACGAGATTGTCATACTTCGATTTTACTGGGATTTAAAAGGTAGTTTTGGTATCAAATATCCTAATGTGTATCTATATTGTTAAACAAAGAGTAGTATGTGTAAGGAGGTAAGAGAAGTGATAAATTTATATTATATTGTGAATGTGTGCTTTTACTCTGCCATACCATTACATGCGGAATTGCTGCCTTTGTATATGTACTGTATTTACAAAGCATGAGCTTTGTTCAACTTTGGAAATATTGTGATTGAGGTACATTAGCTTCTGGTGAATGGGTGTGCTTTGACTTTGCCCTGCCCTCTACAAGGGGGGTTACAGCCATTGTATCCA
>JAXCGZ010002342.1:2500-32500 GCA_037179515.1 Halocaridina rubra | reverse complement strand
AGTAGGAAAGAGTACATATTGTAGGTAAAGAAAATATATTGTAGGTAAGAAACAGTACTGTATTTACCTTTGTGGATGATTGTTGCTGGCATATGTGGATGGTGGTGGAGGAGGGGGACTGATTTTTGGAAGGAGAGTCCCCTTCCATGAAAATGTTAGAGAACTCTTCTGACACAGGCTCTATTTCTGTGTTTTTTTTCTCTCTCTTTTCTCTTTTGGAAGCTGGTTTCCTGCCTACTGGGACAAGAAAACGATCCAGAGAAATTTGCCTTTTTCTTCTATGGTAAACTTTTCTAAAAATATCCATCGCATTGTCATTTAGCATGTTCACTACTCTATTGCCTACAATTTTTTCTGGGTGATGTGTCTCAATAAAAGCCTGCACATTATTCCACTTATTAAAAATGTCTTCAAATTCTTCACTGGACACCTTTTCCCTCTCATCCCCCTCTTCCGACGACTGCTCCTCTTGGAGAATCTTCACCTGTTCATGTTGCAACTCAGCTAATTCTATGGTGGTAAGTTCTTCTTTGTGGTCCTCCGCCAGCTCCTCCACATCCTTCTCATTGACCTCCAAGCCCAAACTTTTGCCTGTGGTCACAATTTCATTAACAATTTGAATCGCTAACTCCTGCTTAAAGCCCCTGAAGTCTCTATCAGGCACACAACCTGACCAAAGTTTCCTCCAGACAGAGTTCAGTTTGCGATATGGGACCTCCTTCCATGCTTTTTCAATGAGACCATTGCAGTGGAGGATAATATTAAAGTGGTCTTTCCAGAAATCACGAAGGGACAAATTTGTATCATAGGTGACCTGGAAACACCTGGTAAAAAGACCCTTTGTATACAGTTTCTTAAAATTAGAAATTACCTGCTGGTCCATGGACTGGAGGATAGGAGTGGTATTGGGGAGGCAGAAATTTTACTTTAATGAAGTCGTAATGTATAGCAAGATCATCTTCCACACCTGGAGAATGGGCAGGAGCATTATCCATCATGATTAGACACTTAAGGGGCAAATAATTTTCCTCAAGATATTTTTTCACTGCTAGCACAAACACTTCAATAAACCACTCTAGAAATAAAATCTTCGTGATCCAAGCCTTTGGATTTGACCTCCACATTACCGGAAGGCTAGCCTTCAACATGTTATTGTGCTTAAAAACGCGGATTTTCAGAGTGGTAAAGTAAAAGAGGCTTGATCTTACAGTCCCCACTAGCATTTGCGCACAATAAAAGTGTAGCCTGCCTTTCATTGGTTTCTGGCAAGGCAGTGACTTCTCCTCTTGGGTATAGATTCTTTTGGGCATTTTCTTCCAAAAGAGTCCTGTTTCATCACAATTGAAAACTTGTTGTGGGATATACCCTTCATTCTCGGCAAATTTAGCGAAGTCCTTCATGTAAGAATCTGATACTTTTTGGTTAGAACTAGCCTCCACTCCATGTCTAATGATGCTATGAATCCCATTTTGTCGACAAAAGTGTCCAAACCAGCTTCTACATTCTTTAAATTTCTCAACTTTAGCGCCACTAGGACTCAGAGAGTTTGCTACTAAATCATGGTGGATTTGCAATTATGTCTTCGCTAATACTATCTCCAACCAGCTGTTTTTCATTTATCTGAAACAACAATAATTTTCCTACCTCTTCTATTAAGGTAACCTTAGCTTCGTTAAGATATTTACTCCATTAGCCACGCCAGCTGCCTTTAAGATCTCTTTATTCTTCAAAATAGTACAGATGGTTGGTTTCATCATGTTATACTGCGTTGCGAGATCGGACACACGAACCCCATTTTCATGTTTAGATATGATTTCTATCTTTGTTTCCACTGTTATGCGTCTAAGATGTTTGACGCCAATATCACTAACACTTTTAACTTTCTTAGGAGCCATAATAAGGGCTATCTGAAAGGTAAAACAATGGAAAATAAAGCAAGAACTATGAAGAGATCACGATGAACCATACAGCGCTGGCATCATTGCAGAATTGAGCTTGGCCAACACATGCGTGTTCGTGGGTTGGGGTTAAAATTTGTTCGAAATTTTATTTGTGGGTTTGTTTGTTTGTGAGAACAGGCATTCTTGGGTTGGGGTCACCACTGTATATATATATATATATATATATATATATATATATATATATATATATATATATATATATATATATATATATATATATATATATATATATATATATATATATATATATATATATATATATATATACCGGTATATATATATATATATATATATATATATATATATATATATATATATATATATATATATATATATATATATATATATATATATATATATATATATATATATATATATATTAATATTAATTAATTAATAGAAATGGATATTATAACAATGACAGGTAATGGATGAGAATGAAGCAACCAATTCTTTGAGCGACCTCCATAGATCAAAGCCAGGTGATGAAGATTACCTTACTCCCACGGCTCAAGTGAATTTCCGTCTTTGATAGTATTGAATAACATTCTTGAAGCAGTTCATTTTCTGGTCTTAAAAACTAATTATTTTTCCTCCCTCATTAATTGTGTTTAAACTACCTTGGTTTTGAACTAATAATTATGGTTTGAACTTTGTTTTGGAGATTTTATTCCCTAAAATTTTGGAATAATGATTTAATGTGTTTGTTCATTCTTAGTATGTTCATTATGCAAGCCCTTCCTGTTTATTGCAAGTTTAAAATCTACTTATATAAACAGCCTTATAATATTTCTAAATACATAAAACATATAGATACACTTTGTTTACATACTGACTTTGTAATGTGTTGCAAGAATCTATTTGAAATGTGCTTTATTTAAATTTTTTCCCGTTATTTCTTGAACTGAAACTAACGTAAATTGTTCTCACTAAGAACAACTGGAGCTGGTAAAATAATGGTCCCATATTCTATCCCAACCTGAGGCTGGAACGGCTTTCAATATCATATATCATTACCAATTAAATTAATTGGGGGACCGATGATTTCCTATAGGTCTAACTGATTATTCAACCATTACCTGGAAATCATTGGTTCCATGTGATTAGAAAATGGGCTTGGGCCTTGGCTATATGGTAAGTACATAGTCGGGCTCTAGTGCTATTGCTGTTCCTTTCTTCTGCCTTTCATTAGAGACCTTTAACCTTTTGAAATCATGGTCTTACTACATTCTGGGATTTTGATTTTATTTTTTTAATCTATATACCGGGGATAATTCAGTTTAATATCTTATTTTCCATGCAAATCTGACACTTCCCATCTCTGTTTCTCTTTGCAACATATTTTCTTGTGCCCGGACCCGATGAGGGTGATTTTCTTTGCCCATCCCGGTCACACTCATAAGAAAAAATACTGTGCAGGTCTTGCCGTTTCAGGAAAACAAAGAAAAGAGTACAGCAAAAGACAAAGAAACCTAGTTAATACAGGTAATTGCTGTTTCAGGAAAACATTGAAGAGAGTACAGCAAAAGACAAAGAAGAAGACCAAAAAAATGCCACCGATTCACCGTCGGCCTCGGTAACGACCTGTGACTCGTTAGATACATCTAGCGCGGAAAAGATCTCGTCAGACTCAAAATCGGCAAGCATTGTAAAAGGTTAGAAATTATATAAATAATAATTTTTTTTTTCACTTAAGACTGGAGATGGACGCTGACATGTTGGAGTCAGGGGATTGAGGCTGGACGCCCTTCCTAATTCCCTGCCGTGGGATTGAACCAACATTAGTTGCGTTCTGACTCTTGCATTTTACCTTTGAGCTACCGCTGGCTTAATCTAGCACGTAATTTTTTATGCTATACTGTATCTAGGGATAGAGGAGAGAGATATACCTCGCTCTTGTATGTCAAAAGAGGCAGATAAAAGTGATAAGGTAGCAAAGACGGGCCACAGAACAGCTGCAAAGAGAGCTAAGGATGTACATGCTTTGGTAATATTCTATCATCTCTTTATTTTTTTTTAAATTTTGGTTACTCTAGCTTGTTTCAGTTGGAATATGATGTTATTTTGCCTAAAGAAAAAAATATATGTGTTTCTTAAGAATTGCGAGCTGCTTTTGATCAATTTGAGAAAATGCACCTTAATGTAACCAACTGTAGAAAGTGTGCAAGCATAATAGATATTTATTTGGACCAGCTGGGGAACACTTACCACAAAGCTTCTGATTGAAGAAAGCATGTAAGGCCGTAAATAGTTGTTTTCTTAAATTGCAGCTCTGAAAACAAAAAGCATTTGGAGATTTCTTAACTTATGTGACCTGTGGCTTTCTGTAGTCTCTCCCCCATCTACAGGGATAAGTTTATCTTAATAAAAGTTAAAAACATAATGTGATTAGTGCACATGTTTTGTTGCAGTGTCTCAGTATCAGTTATGCAAAATAAAATTTTTTCTATCGCAGACAAAGATGAAAGCTCGAATTGGAATATTGAATTTGACGCTAGTGCTGGTGATCAGACATTTATCACCACTGCTATAGATGACGTTGAGAGTGACGAAGACGAAGATGACTGGCTGTTCAGCAGTTTGGCGTACGTTCAGAAACTCTTAGGTTCTGATGTGTGTTTGATACGTGATCTTTGAGTATTTTATTTTTTAATAATCATAAGGAGCTTGACATCCAGGATAGTGAGAGGTGTGCTAAAGATAAAATGAATTAACACAAAATGATATTCAGTCTACCATTGCAATTGTAAGCACCGTTTTATGTGTCCCACTGAGTGCCCATTCAAATGGGTGTAGATAGGATGTGTTGGAGGTAAAAGAATGAAGGCTGGATGCTCTATCTAAAGCCCAGCTGTGGGATTGAACTTGCGTTAGTTGCATCCCAACTCTCGCTCTCTACCACTTGGCTGCAACAGTCCCCCAACCCGCTATTACAGAGTTGTGAGTAAAATCAGGTCTGCATTATGGTTTCAGTGCATATCAGGGAACCCTGAGGATTTTTTCCAAAATTGAGCATACGAGAATGACTTGATCTTTGGAGACCGATGTAATGCAGTGGTTAGAGCACTCTCCTAATGCACCTGTGCCTGAACCCACCATGGGGTGTTAGGAAGGGCATCCGGCCTCAGTTCCCCCACTCCAACCTGTCTGATTTGCTCGAGGAGGATAGTGACATATAAAACGGTATACAACAAGAACATTGGCTAGGTTTTTATTCTCTGCATAACGTGGAGACAAAACCATTATGTATAAAAAACATGCATAACAATGGCTGCAATGTACCATGTAAAGGGGGTGGCTGAGTCAAAGCACACATTCACCAGAAACCAATATTGCTCTGTGATTTCTCTTTAATTAATTAAGTATATTTTATGATTATAGGCCTCTCATGAAGAACCAAGAAGAAGATTCGGATTCTGTGGAATTTTATGAGTCCGAAAATTTACACATCGAAGTTGATGGTATAGTCGACTACATTGATGGAAAGGGAAACAATGGTACATTACTATCGCAAAAAAAGTTTCAGTATCTGTATATTCAAATGCAGTTGTGTGAGAAAAACACTCTTAGGTAAGATGTGTTTTTATATGTTTTTAAGCTTGTTATTCATTGTTTATTTGGTGATTGCAGTCAGAGCACTCAACTTGAGAAGTAACAAACCCGAGTTTAAGTACATTTTTGGGCATTAGGAAAGGCACCTGTGTCCACCTTTATAATGCGGATTAATAGTGACTAACCGTAAAAAAATAAAACTTTGATTATTTACATCTATACTGATTTATGTTGATGGGGGACTGCTGTAGCACATTGGTTAGCACTCTTGACTTGGGAAATGACAGACTTGTGATTGAGCTCACCTCAGGACATTAGGAAGGGCATCCAGCCTTAATTCCCCAGCTCTATCCTGTCTGAGTCCACCCCCCATAATGGTGAATAATAGTGATACGTAAAATGGCTAATAGCAAAAACATTCATTGGTTTTTGTAGCAGGTACTCAGATTTGAATTGACAGGTTACTTTAGCCAGTGAACCGCTCTCATAAGTCTTAAAATTTTTTTAAATTTTCAGTGTTATTTTAGTTAATGTTCTTTTTAATGTAATTGCAGCGATGTTTGTCATTTGTGTCCCTATCAATCTGCATTTAAACAGGGGTAGACACTGATATGTTGGAGCTTGGAAATCAAGGTTGAATGCTTGAACATGGGGTTGTCACTTCCTGAGTCAAGCGCTCTAACCATGTTACTACCACTGTCCCCTAGAGTATTAACGACCTAATATCTCAATGATATATGTCCTCTGTTTGTATGCTTCTAAAATGCTGTCATTGACAAGTGCCAACATGAGATTAGGGTGATTTTCCTTGTGATTTATATACTGTACACGTATTATTCATTACAGACAGGCGATTAATGATGGCTTGTACTTGCATGAAGATCGTCTGTGGCGCCTCTTCCGTGAAATTGTCAATGGTTTAGATTACATCCACTCCCAAGGTCTCATTCACCGCGACCTGAAGCCGGGAAATATATTTTTGGACTCGGGTGACCACGTCAAAATTGGTGACTTTGGTTTGGCCACTGCAGCAATCAAAGCTAAAACTACATACGGTGGCGTACCAAAGCACGACGTGGACGATAACAGGGACTCGACCTTAACGGGGCAAGTAGGAACGACATTTTATATCGCTCCTGAAGTCACGAAGGCAATAGGGAAAGGCAGTTACACAAACAAAGTGGACATCTATAGCTTAGGCATCATCTTTTTCGAAATGGTTTATCCACCTTTAAGTACTGGTATGGAGAGAGTCAAGGTATTGTCGGACTTAAGAATGAAGGAAATTATCTTACCGGCAGATTTAAAAGAGAACGAGAACTTTCCCCGTCGCAAATTACTTGGATGGCTTCTCAATCAAGACCCCCACCAGAGACCTACTTCATCTGAGATCTTAAAATCATCTCTCCTGCCACCACCTACAGCTGAGGAGCAGAAATTCATGGCTACCCTAGAAGCAAAACTTGAGAATTCCAGGTCAACAAGCTATCAGGAAGTGTTGAATTTAGTTTTCAAGCCTTCGGCTCGCCCTGAATTAGAAGCTACATTTGAAGTGAATCAGCCGACTCTTTCGCACTATAGTCATTATTGGAAGACCGATTATATGTATTCTATGATAACTGCCATATTTAAGGCTCATGGGGGTATTTGGGTACCTACCTCATTCTTTGTACCTAAAGGATCATTTTATTCAGATAGAGAGTACTTGGTATCGCTCATGTCCCACAGAGGTGAACTTATTACATCGCAGTTTGAACTTCGCTACCCTTTCGCTCGATTCGTCGCTCGCAACGAGATAAAACACATGAGACGGTATTGTGTAGATCGCATTCAGAGAGCCCACAAAGTGTCGGGTATCCACCCAAAGGAATATTACGAATGCGGTTTTGACATTATCTCTATGAAGCGAGATTCATGTGAGTCATGCGCAAGGGTGATGATGGTCACGCACGATATATTGCAGCAGATCTTTCAGGGAAATAACCAGGATATTCGTGTATGCATAGGACACATGGAACTTGTTCTCGTGATCCTCAAGCACTGTGGCATCGAAGATTCGCTTCACAAAGATGTCATTGCACTGCTCAAGGTGATAAATAGTTGTTATTCAGTTTTGTCCACATTTTATGCAAATTCTTATGCTTTGTATTCATATTGCTTATAGAAATATATATTACTTATACCCAGTTCATAAGTAATTAAACGAATATCATTTGTATTGCTGTACTGTATGTATACACCTAAAAACTAGGCATATGTTTTTCTCTTCTTGTTAGTAGTTCCTTGCCACAAAACTTCTGATGGAAGGGATGTGCTGTGTTGAGTATGAGGAGTCCCTGCTGCACCCTCTTTTGTATAGCTGTGGCCAACCTATTCATTTCAAAGGGATGTTGCATTTGGAAAGAGAAAATTATACTTTGGGAATACAGTATTAGAAATATTGTTACTGACTTCCAGGTATGGACTGGTAAACGCATGATGCCGGACAACATAAGTGAGTACTTTCGCAAATTGGGTGTGACGAGAAATTCAGCCGAGAATTTGAAAGGTTTTCTTCTCGTAGAAGGAACGATTGAAGAAGTGACGAAATCCCTCCAGAACAAGGGCTTAACTACTCGTAATAGGAATCTGTCTGCTGCTGCCAAGCAAGTCCTTAGTGAGCTGGAAGAAATTACTGAGGCTGCTCTCACGTTAGGCGTTCAGGTATTGTAAACAATCTTCCCGTATTAAAATTTAACCTCAATAAAACTGCTTTGTTTTTATATTTGCAGTGTTATGTGTCACTATTAATCCCCATTATTGTTGTGGACATGGAAGATTAAGACTGGATGCCTTTCTTAATGTCTCGCAGTGAGTATGGACTTGATTTTGTAGCTTCCCGAGTCGAGTTCTCTAACCATTACGCTACCGCTATCCACTTTCATGAATGATCTAAAGTTTTTCCTGTTGATAGGGGATGAAGAACACCTCACTTTTATTTCCAAGATGTCGTTATAACTGCTTTACAGTGATAAATAGGTTAAGACCTCATAACGTCATCACTCCTGAAATTTTTTTTTTCATGCCACTAATACCTGATGGAATGCATGAGTCTGGGCAGGGTATAAACCTTGCTTCTTCCCTCTCTTAGTTTGTTTGTGGGGACTGCTAAAGTCATTAGGGTATGCCATCATTCTAAAGAAAAATTTATAGTTTTCATCCGTGTTTCCTTGTATTCATTAGCAGTAAAGGTAGCGATTGCATGCCGTTTATAATGCTTGCTGTCTGTAAAGGAGGAAATAGTATTCTGCCCTGAATTTATATCTTGTAATTTTTTCCAATCCTCCCTGAAATTAATTTTCTTGGCACAGAACAGTTGAGAGGAGGTGGTAAGGTTTGCATGGTACAAATACCTCTTTGTTTTATGGTGCAGACCTGCTGTCTCCTTTCAGCGGCATACACCACATGTAAACTCGCAACTGCCGCAATTCATCTTTAAAGGGGGTGACGGAGCCAAAGTAGGGCCAGGTGATAATATACACCAAGAAGTTGAAAATAGAAACCTTTTTATTTTCAGTATGAGATCATCTTGAAACCATTGATGGTAGCTGATACGCACTTGTACTGTGGGTTTATTTGTCAGTTTTTGATGAATGCTCGAAAGGAATCGACGGATACCCGAAAGAAAGATTTAATTGTACAGGAATTGTTAGCCCAGGGTGGATCATATGAACACCTAATCCAGCAGCACAGGTAATAATATTATTTATTGCAGGATCTGGTACTTTATGGCGCAGCTCTCTTTGTGCCTCTCTAGTGACACTTAACTGTTTTGGCATTGCTCTTTTGGCATTAAGCTAACCTAGCCTAGCCAAAGCAGCTTAGTGACAAAAGGGCAAAGCCAAAATAGCTTAGCACCAGATAGTCTCATTCCGCTTATTTAAAATTGATAAATTTGCTTTTGGGGAAAAAGGAATGCTGTACCCCTATTCTTTTAAGAAGCCAAGGGGACTGGGTTAAAGCAGTGGTTAGAGCACTCGACTTGGGAAGTGACCTGAGTTCGAGCTAACCCGAAAGTGTTTGGAAGGGCATCCAAGGTTAATTCCTCAACACCATCTGTATTTGTTCACCCCACATTGAACTTTGATTAATAGTGACGCATAAAATGTTAAAGAAAAAGAACAGCTGTCTTGTAGAGGAAGATATTCTATTTAATGCAGGAAGACCAATGTACTTTAGTCATATAGCTCTTTGTCGTTGTTGTTTCCTAAACTGCCTGGCCGAACAGCCCCAAGTCCCAAAGAACGGCCACTGCCAATCCTGTGTTTCCTAGTGAGCTATCAGGGAGTGTATGTTATGTTGTTGGGAAATGTGGTGGTAAGCCATTGCAGTCTTCCATGATGTGTTTCATTACTTCTTTGTATAGTAATAGCTGACTAAAAGAGATTGGAGATCGGGGTAGAGCAATCTCCCCAGGCATGATTTTTATTTTTTATGAACTTCCTTCCTGAGAAGGGGAAGATGGCAAGACACGTTGTAACCCCAACACTTCAACTTTTTTGTTACCTTTGATTCCACCCTGCTAACTCAGCAGGATATTGGGTTTTATTTAAAAAAGAAAATTGTAACAGTGCTCATTGCCTTTTATTTATGATTAAATTTTTCTTCCTTATCCAGGAGAAATTTGATAGCAAAGACTTCAGGGTATGAAATTCCAGCCGCTGTTGGTATAAGCCTGTTTTTGCACAAGTTCACTTCCTGCGTAAGTGATATTGGTCAGTTGGTAGCCTCAGGAAGGAGTAATGCAACACAACTGACTAACAGTAAGTATTCAATTTTATTTTTTATTTTTTTGTTGTACTTTTTAATCATGAGCATTGAAGGTAAATTTATTTTTTCACTGTGTGTCATGCACGAAAGGGGGACCATGGTAGCGTAGTGGTTAGGGCACTTGACTTGGGAGGTGACAGACCCTTGCTTGAGCCCACCGCAGGGTGCTTAGAAGGGCATCCAGCCTCCCAGCACCAACCTGTCTTTGTACACCTCCATAATGATGATTAATAGTCACCCAAAATGGCATGCGTGAAAGGTACTTTGAGCAAAAATTTTATATTAAGATGATGTGAGTATTATTTTTTGTTGTGCAGTTTTTTCCAATCTACGACCAACCTGCTAATCCCTGCAGGGATTAGCAAGTATGAAAGATAAATTATTATATAATGTATATCAGATGCCTATCCTTGATGGTGAATAAGAAAGCTTTATCAGTTATAGTTGTCACCTTTGCATTACTTCCCTGTTGCTGGTATGTTGAAATTTTATCTTTGAGTGTATGATATATATAGGGGCATTAGGAAGGGTATCCAGCCTTTATTTTCTACAGTTCCAACCTCTCTGTGTTCACCCTATTCTATATTGTAAATGGATATTGTTTAAGTATTAGTCACATTCTTAATTACTGTTGCATTTTATCAAGAAAAAAAAACACTAAAAGTTGTTCCAAATCATATTTTTATTACGATGATCTCTTTCCAGTACAGTATTTATTTGAACTAGATGATCTCTTTCCAATATTTGTTTATACTTGATGATCTCTATCCAATGTGTGTGTATACAAGATGGTCTCTTGCCAGTATTTGTTTGTACTGGATGGCCTCTATCCAATATGTGTTTATATTAGATGATCTTTTTCCAATATTTGATTATAGTAGATGATCTATATCCAACATTAGTTTATACTATGTGATCTCTTTCCAATATCTGGCTATAGTAGATGATCTCTAGCCAAAATATGTGTATACTAGATGATCTCCTTCCAATACTGTATTTGTGTATACTTGATGATCTTTATCCAACATTTGTTTGTACTAGATGATCTCTTTTAAAAATTTATCTTCCATCCTCCCTTCGTCACGATCAATCGGATAGATTTTGGGTGTGGCGCAGGCATAGTAAACGTCATGGTTTGTGCCGTGGGACAGAAGCAGCTTCAATGTCGTGTTGATATAATTAAACAACTCAGAGCAGCTGGTATTTCTGCTGATCACTGTCATTGCATGGTGAGTTTTTACCCTGTTATTGACAATGATGTGCAAGAATGTATGTGCTTTGACTCGGCCATGACCCTTACAACGGGAATAACAGCCAATGTTTATGTGTATGCATGTGTTTTTACTGAAATCTTATTGATAGTGCATGGGGACTGCAGTAGTGCAATATCTAGAGCACCCAACTTTGGAAGTGACAGACCTGCGATCAAGCCCACTGTTGGTAGTTTTGAACGGCACCCAGCCTTGGTTTCCCAGCCCCAACCTGTCTTGTGTCCACTCCCCTATGGGGATTATTAGTGACAGAAATCTGCAAACTCATGGACTGTGAATGTTCCCTTTATAAAAACCGGTTTTCCGATAGCACTCTTAAACTGCTAAATGAGAAAGGAAACCAAAGCGCCGGGAAATGATTCTTCCTAATATTATATCTTTTCCACAGAACTTCTCATAGATGGGATTGCAATGTATGGGTATGATTAAGCCCCACTGCCTCATTTATTTCTCAGTGAACCTAGAGTAATTAATTTTACTATGTATTGGTCATGGATTGGTAGTGCTTATTTATTATGTAGAACCACGGAAGCTTCTGTGGCTTCATGAGTAAAATTTTGGTTTGCTGTGACAGGTGACTACTTGAAACCTGCCTTTTTTTTTATTTACTTCCGTTTTTGTGTCACTGTTTATCCCCATTATGGGGATGGCCACAGACAGGTTGAAGCTATATGGATGTTATGGCTGGATACCCTTCCTAACACCGTTGCAGTGGCGAAACATCAAGTTGTGTGCTGTATCCACTGCGCTACCCTGCCGCAGTAGCTCTATGGTAGTTGTACGAGTCGGGAAGCAACTATAGTAGGTTCAGTCCCACTGTTGGGTGTTAGGAAGGGCATCCAGCTTTATTCCCCAGCTCCAATGTCTCTATGCACCCCATTCAAATGGGGTGACTCACAAAACAGTAGGCATACGTAAAGCTTGTCTCTTACTGCGAGAAAAGAAGCAAACTTTTCACTTATTTACATTAAGGATGCAGAAGGGACAGAATGTTTTCTGATAGGTATAATGAGTATGCAAATGGAATTGGCAGGGCATTTGTGGAACCATCTGCACTGTGAGCCCTAGCCTAAGAAGGTTATGCATATGCATTATTCTGAAGCTCTGTATATCAACAGGTATTATAGTGCACTGTTTAATGTGCAAGCAGACTTGAGAAATTCCTCTGGCCTGCATCACATATGCACAGTGTTTTTCCTCTCATTTATTCATTCTTGCACACACTCTTCCCTGCTCCACTGACATACCATGTGCATCCAATTCCTTTTCACCCCGTCCATCCATCTCATTCAAGGTCTTCCATTTGACCTTATTCCAGTTATTTTTGCCTTTTATCCCACTAGAGCAAAGAGGAGTGATTGAGGTATATTAATTTCTTTTGAACATTTGTGCTTTGACTCAGTCACCCCCATTACAAGGGAAAATTGCAGCCATTCATATATGTGTAATGATACATAAGAAGGAGGGGTAGGCTATATGTGGATCTCTCTGCACTCTTTTGAGTCCAGGGCCTAGCAAAGGTATACTTTTAACAACCCTGAAGCTTTGCACGTGAATAACAAATATTTCTTTTTGTTTTATCTTTGTAGAACACAGAAGAAGCAGAGGCCTTTGTGAAAGATATCTTTGCTCCCAACATGGTCATTCTTTCGTATGGAGAAAAAGCAATCGTTAGAGTAACCGTTTATCCTTCTGGCACCTCATTGCAGATGTATGAAAAAAAGAAAGTACCCCTTGAAAAAGTCGCAGAATTTCTCATAAAAACCTTAGAAGTATCAGATGTCTCATCATCGTCATCGTCTGCTTATTCTAGGAACGACTTTAAAACTCCTTGTGAGTATTTGCGCTGAAAAATTATAATGGTGTGTCATGGATGGGTGGTTTGTGGGTTTGGGGGGTGCTTGCCATGAGATGAAGTGGTTGTGGTAAACCAACCGTAGCTGACAGCTCTCATGTCAAAAGATCTATGCCCACTTACCCTGTGGATGACCTAATAACATTGGTGGGGGGCATTGTGGCAGCCTTTTATCTCAAGGAGCTAAGTGGACTGATCAAGGTATATTAACATCTGGTGTATGTGTGGTTTGACTTCTGCCATAGAAAGGCAGAATGCATCAACTCCAAAAATGTGATTTTCACAAATTTGGTATCTATGGAATCAACAGAAAGAGATGAACATGCCCACCATAATGGGCATGTTCGTCTCTTTGTGCTGATTCCATAGATACCAAATTTGAGAAAAATCGCTTTTTTGGACTTGATACATTCTGGCTTTATATGGCAGAAATAGATTACTATTGGATGAGTATGTGTATGAATGGATTGTTATTGGCTTGTTATGTCATATGAATAAGATGCTCTTGGTTGGTTTTATGAATGAAAATATTGCCCTAGGCTAGTTTTATGAGTGAATAAATTACTATTTGCGAGTTTAATGTATGAATAGACTGCTCTTAGCTGGTTTTATGTATGAATAAATTGCTATTGATCAGAATATATATATATATATATATATATATATATATATATATATATATATATATATATATATATATATATATATATATATATATATATTTTATATATATTTTATATATATTTTATATATATTTTATATATATTTTATATATAATATATATATAATATATATATATATATATATATATATATATATATATATATATATATATATATATATATATATATATATATATATATATATATATATATATATATATATATATATATATATATATATATATATATATATATATATATATATATATATACATATACGTCATACTTACAAATGACTATGAAATTAGCTAATGGGGACCGCGGTAGCGTAGTGGTCAGAACACTCGTGTCGGGCGGTGACAGATCCACAATCAAGCCCACCGTGGGGCAATAGGAAGGGCATCCACTCTTAATTCCCCAGCTCCAATCTGTCTGTATCACAGCTCATAATAGGGATTAATAGTCTCATTATGCATAAAAAAATATATTATCAATTAAGAGTGCTTGTGATCATTAGCTTATTAAATATGATTTATTGCTACGTTTTTCAGTTAGTTATTGCATTCATGTATGAATAATTTCTACTGACTGAATTGTTTATATGTGGTTATAGTTCATGATGTATGTACCATGAGATGATGCGATGAGGGCAAGCCAGCTGCAGTTATTGGCCCCATGGCAGAAGACCATTGCCCACATATTCTGTGGATGTCCCAAGCAGGGTGGTGAGGGGTATTGTGGCATCTCTTTATCCCCAAGGAGCTAAGAGGAATGGTCTAGGTATATTAACATCTGGTAAATGTGTGCTTTGAGTCTGCCACCCCTCTTATAAGAGGGATTGTGACCATTGTATATGTACTGTATATGTAATTATTTATTCTCAGGTGGTAATAGCCCAGAGGACGTTCAACTGAACATTCAGTTCTTTACTAGTTCAACCAAAAAGCAAACCAAGACCCGAGACACACCAAAAATTGATGATAAAACGGTAAGGTTACTTTTAGGGGACCGTGTTAGTGCAGTAGTCACACCACTCGATTCGGGAAGTGACAAGCTAGTTTTTGAGCCCACTGTTGGGTGTTAGTATGGGCATCCATTTTTAATTCCCAGTTCCAAACTGTGTCCGCCCTCATTTGATGCATTCATATACTGTACAGTATATGGAAGATTGATGTGAGATACGTTGCTTCATAAATTGATTTACGAGTAGAGAATATCTCACTATTTTTTCCTTTGTATTGTAAGAAGTGACATAAAGGTAGCAAGGGCTGAAGGGCTGGCTGTCCCATGCTTCTAGAAATCTTTATTTTTGCCAGAGAGCAGCATATGGAAATGGTGAAGCTGGATTAGGTATGATAAAACCATACTTCTCCACCCCTTTTACTGTTGTTTCCGCCTTCCCAGCTTGTTTTCTGTCACTGAAAGTCAAGTTAGTCTACTCAGATTTACTGTCTGGGGATGGTTGTGGTAGCTTATGGCAGTGTGTGTGAGTCTTGAAGTGACCAATGTACGTTTGATCCCGCTGTGGGGCTTTGGGAGAAGCATCCAGCCTTGATGCCCCAGCTCCAACATGTCAGTGTCTGCCCCCATTCAAATGGAGACTAATTACAACATAAAACAGTGCAGACATCTTAACTTTACTCTTAGCTAATATCTTTCCTCTTCTTGTGGCTGCCTTGTCTCTGGTAGAAGATGGCATTATGTTTAAAGGAAAAATATGTTTGTGCCATAGTAATGCACAGCAAGGGGGCCTTGGTAGCTCTTCAGTAGAGCGTTTGAGTCAGGAAGTCACTATCGCAGGGTGTTAGGATGGGCATCTAGTTTTAATCCACCAACTTTAACATATCTTTTTCCATCTCCATTCGAATGGGACTAATAATGACGCTTAAAACAGTGCGTATTAGTAATGCTCAGAAAGCATGAATAGTCATATGTATGGGTTCTTCTGTATTACAGATCAGCAAAGATGTGATGAGTGTCGTGACCAACCGCTGGCCGAGCCTTGGATCAAGTACTGTTATAGAAGTTTGGGTGGTGGATCTGAGCAAAAAGGTCCTCTTTGCATTTGGTACACTTGAAACGGATGGAAAGATAAAAAACTTCAAGGAGTCAGTCAGTGATTTAAAATCTCAGTAAGTAGATTCAAGCTGTTAAGGTACAATATCAAATAGCAACAAAGCCCATCAGTGAAGCAGTTTATTAAAAGTATCGCTATATTTTGGGTCCTAATTAGACCCTTTCCTATGTACAATTTCACTCATTTGAGCTTGAAAAGGGGTCCAATTAGAACCTGATATATGTTGATAGTTTTTTATTTGTTATTACACTGATGGGCTTCTTAACTATCTCTGTAACTGCATACTTAAAATTTCGCAGTTAATAATATTTGACTATTATTTCTACATTTGAATTATAGAAGAGCAGTTATATTTTGAAATATGCTACGTTTTTTCCTCCCTCCATTCCATGTCTTTCATTTCTCCTTTCCTCTTCCTTGTGTTTTTCCTTTATATACACATAAATGTACCCAATGTTGGGATAGAAATAATTCCAATGATGTCGAAGTATGAAGGCTTACATTTATTATATTGTTTCCAAATTGTATAATAGATATTAATTTGCATAGCATATGACGTCATCATATTTTTCTCTTATCAAAGTCTACTTTTAATGTCTGGTAATATGAACATACTCATCGCCTTTATTATTAATGAACCTCACTTAACCAAAGCTACATGTGCACCAAAATTGGTGATGTAGCGTAATAATCAAACTCACTGTAATCTTAAAAAAGAAACGTTTGTATACATATTGGGAGTGTGTTGACGTGATATTTTGTGATTATGATCGAACATGTCTGTTTGGGTGATAAAAGAAATTCTGGTAATATCAACGAACTGATGCTAGCTTAAAGATGTCATGATGGTAACAACTTTACAAAAAACAGAACCAAATGCCTCATCAAATTCTACAATTTCACATCTTTCAGCTGTTTTGTGACAAGATGAAAATATTAGTAAGGAATAGATTGCCAGCCCTTCACTCCCCAATTCCTTTTAGTTGACTTTTATGACATGCAGGGAATTTGGGAGCAGATTTCACTCTTCCACACCACTTCTTTTGAAGTCAACCTCAGTGACATGCTTGGAATTTGTTTGCTTTTATAGGTGTTAATATTACTCCCCATTCAGATGGGGTTGAACACAGACAGGGAGAATCCAGGGAAATAAGGTTGGTTGCCCATCATTACGTCCATGCTTGGAATATGATGCTGGAATTCTTTCTTCCCCACCAGTTGGTTAAGTTGAGGTATATTTACCACCTTCAAATACTGCATAATAGTGTAATAAATTATTATTGACTAGAGAGTAGTGCACTGGTTAGTGTAGACTTGGGAAAAGTCAAACTCGTGGTTGATCTCTCAGCTTGATGTTAGGAAAGGCATCCAGTCTTGACTTCCCAGCCCCACCCTGTGTTCACCACTCATTTGAGTGCGGATTAATAGATTCACAAAACAACAAATACAAATGCAGGTAAGGCATCCAGGCTTTATCCCAAAATCCACCAGGTCTGCATCCAACCCCATCTTAGTAGTTTTTACGTTTCTCTTCATCGTTGATCCAGGTTCCCAGACCAGAAAGACTACATTGAAGAGGTGTGCAAGCTACTGAATCAGAAGCTGTTCTCCAACAAGAAGAAGAGTGAGCGTTGTCTTCCCATTGTCCTGTACAGCACGCTTAATCCCGGTGTATTCAAGAGGATTGTGTAAAGTCATTGATTGTGATATTAGGCTAATGTAAGTGAACCAGCTTTATTATTTTATCTAGCGACATTTTCACCCCTTTTCATCTCATGTCAGGATGGCTGCGTATAGTACTTAAATGCCTTCATTTTAGTCATTGAAAGATTTATATTTTCCATCTTTTATATTTTTCTCTTTTTGTTTATTATTAATATTATTAAATATTAATTTTATTTTTGAAGTGGTTGAGGTAAACCGGCTGCAGCTGTCATGTCTCATCACACAGAAGATCCTTGCCCACTCACCTTATGGGTGACCCAAGTGAGATGAGGGGAATTGTGATGGCTCTCTATATCCAAAGAGCTAAGAGTAGTGATTTAGGTATATTATTATGGTGAATGAGTGTGCTTTGATTCGGTCCCCCCTTAATAGAGGGATTGTGGCTATTGTATATACTGTTACTATTAATTATAATGCTGGAGAAAATGACTACTGGTTGCACGGTACTGATGTGTCTTGCTGTAGTCGACTAATAGGGATAAGGGAATTTCTTTTATCACCACAAAATAAATGAGGATGAGCAGGGTATAAAAGTAAGCATCGTTGCCTTAGTTCATGTGATACTGTTTTGGATACCCTGTTGACCTGGAAAGGACACAATTTCACATATGAAAACAAACAATCGTAGTTGTCATCTTCTGTGGCAATCCATTGAGTTTGTGGTTGACACTCTTCGCTCCATGACCTACAAACTTTTGCTAATTCACGGAGTAATGACACTCGTGTGTTTGTTTAACTTGTTTATAATGTTGCACACCAGAAAGCACTTGGTATTTTGCGAATTAATCAGCTGATTCCAATGACAAGGGCTCCAAGACAGAGCTGATGACACTGATGCTGCCTTCGTCCACTTATTCAGCCGTTGAGCAGTGAAGAACTTCGTCCGCCTGGTTTGCCTTTAAAGACTTGAAAGTTGTATCATTCATAGTTTGGACCATCATCCTTGACCTTGCTGCCATAGATGACCCCCATCCTTTGTGATGGGGGAAAAAGAATTCTGCCATTGTATTCTCTGCACGTTGTTACTGAACAAAATGAGAGAGCTTTACATTTCTATTTATTCAGCTGTGTTACGTCATACCATAGTGACCACCATGACAGAGCAGTAACGTTCGCGACTTTGATTTGTCAGGTCATGGGTCCAAGGCTAGAAGGGGCATTCATTCAGGGTAACGGTGGCACTTGCCAAAACCGAAGTCTCTCGCAAGAAGGCACCATCCCAGCCAGTAGAAAAGGGAATCCATGATGTAGAGCCATTCACATTTTATATAATGTACCTTACCATGACCTTCGAATACAAGCAGTTGTTAAATTGGTGTGCATTCACAAATTGTCACCTTTTTATTAATTTAATTTTTACCATTTCATGTTCATTTATTATGATTCATTAAACATTTTATTTATAATTATAACAAATATGGCTAAAAAGTGTGGTGCTTAAATTTTTTATTCTTAAGAAACAGGACATGGATCATGTACAGAAGAGTAACCCCATGTTGCTATATGATTATTCATATTTACATGACAAGTCACCTACCTTTCCTCACCTAACCTAACCAAACGAAAGTTAACCTATTGAAATTACATGAGTTTCTTGGGGTTATTCATCTTTACTAGATGGTATCCTGTGAAATTGTAAGAGTATATTTTTACACTTGTGCCATGAGAGTGATTGATGTATGTGATAAAATCATGACAAAGTTACCAAAACGGTGTTTTTTCTTGATCCTTTTCAATACTGTAGATGAGATTCAAGCTAATGGATGTTTTTGTGTTGTGTCATCTGCTTTGGAAACAATGAAGGAATAATCAGCTAGCTGTGAAATATGTTTACATATCAAGGACAATATCTGTCAGCTGGAATTGAGGTAATGGACTTTCAGACACCAAGGAGAGAGGCTTGAGTTGCCGACAGAGCACGGGAATAGTAAAAGTGAAAGTTTGTGCAAAACATTTTTGAAAAATTATTTCTTAGACTGAACTAAAATGGAAGAATTACAGAAGTCTTGACAATAATTATGGAAATGTAAAGAGAGAACACAGACCTAAAAAAGCACATGGACGATGCAAGCAGCATTAGAATCTAGCCTTGACCACCTACCAAACCGTCATTTATATGACCTTCAAAGCGAGAATATATTTTACTAATTTAAGACGGTTTATAATAGAAAGATTAGGGGGTAGAACATAGAAATGGCATCCACTCTTGAAACCCCATCTCCAACCCATGTGTACACCACCATTCCTTGGGACCAATTGTGATTTTAAAAGGTATAATAGAGTAAAGAAACTGCTTGGAATAGAAAGTAACTGTTAGAATGGGATTACACAGGTGATGCTGTTTCAGTAACTCATTCCCAGCACTTTCCAAGCTTATTGTGCAGAATGCAAGGAGTATGAAAAGATCACAGCCACTGAATAAGAAAAATGAATAGAAATTACAAGGACAACATGACTAATGGATTTAGATAGCTTAACAGTATGAAAGGCATAATAAAGATTAATTTTTTGGGTACACTAAATAGTTGGATTCATGAGGCAGACTTCTGTGGAAGAAAAAAAGAACCTTTTAGCTATGGATAGATTAATAAAACAGGCATTTGTTTGTGCTGAAACTTCTAGGAAAGACTTCCTTTATTTGATACCGTATTCTCGTGTGTGGATGCTTGCCATTGCATAATGAAATTTTATAAAAAGATTTTGCAGTGTCATTCTAAAGCTCTCATTACGACTGGAGAAAGTGGCTGCTGAAGTTTCATATATCAATGTGGATTTGAATAGCTAGTTAGTATTCAGACAAGGGATTTTAGGTATAAGACTTGAGGTTGCTTGCTGGGCTTTTCCAAGTATCAATCTAGCATTGAATATTAATATTGGTGGTGTTGTTTGCTGTTTTGTGTGTACTCCAATCCCGATTATTAGGGTGGACAGATAGGTTAGAGCTGGGATACTTAAATGGAGACATATATAAAGTACGAATTATTACCATATTGAAATCAAGAATCAGAAGATACGTGGGTAAAACATTACATAGTTCTTGCATTGCGCGATTTTTGAGGCCGAAGTGGTACTCTAGAATAGTATATTCATGAAAATGTGGGAAATAACTTCCAGAAATATATAGGAGAATATGATAGGTCAAAATAATTAATGTCTAATGTAGAATAATCAGAGTGGCCTGGTGGCTTAGAAGTAGTGTTTGCAAGTTGGAAAGAGCTCCTGATATTCTTGAGTCTGATCCCACTGCATTAAGGGCACTTGGGCTTATTCCTCCAGCTCCTACCGGCGTCCACCTCCATACAAATATGGACTAATTGTTACACGTGATACCATAAGCATGTAACAGCACTGTAAGCTCAAATATATATAGGGGGTCCTCAGCTTATGTCAGAGTTCCGTTGCTGAAACGTGATGTAACCCGAATTTCAGTGTAAGTCGGAACACCTGAATAAGCACCTATGCTAATTCAGTTGTAAAGTTTCTCCCTTTTCCATGCACTTCACTCTCTCTAATTTCTCAGTTTTCCATGCATTTCACTCTTTCTATTTTCACTTCCATGGTGATGACATTCCTTTTCTTCGAAGCATTGCCATCATAAGAATCTATTTTATGATTGGGAGATATAATAAAGGCCAAAAATGATCAAGAAATGAGCCACATAATTTCTGGGAGATGTGTTGTAACCATGAAGCATCGTAACTTGAGGACATCGTAAACCAAGGATCCTCTGTGTATATATATATATATATATATATATATATATATATATATATATATATATATATATATATATATATATATATATATATATATATATATATATATATATATATATATATATATATATATATATATATATATATATATATATATATATATATATATATATATATATATATATATATATATATATATATATATATATATATATATATATATATATATATATATATATATATATATATATATATATATATATCACTACAGTATTGGTATAAATAAGGGTGAAGAATGAAGGCCAACTATTTTTGGAGGAAAAGCATTGTTTAAGTGAACTTTTGCAGCCACTGCCTTTCTGTTACCTGCTAAGCTGATGAGTGTTTCCATAAGTCAAATGCTAATGTATAATGCATAATGATGGTTTGGACATCTGGAAGAAATGGATAGTAAGATGATGATGGAGAGGGGACATTTGGTAAAGTTACTAGTTAATAGTGAGAAGCGATGGTTTGGACATATGGAAGAAATGGATTTTAAGATCATGTTGAAGAGGAGAGTTTTGGTAAGGTCTCCAGATGTTAGAAGTGATGGTTTGGACATACTGTATATGAAAATAATGGATGTTAATATGATGATGAAGAGGAGATATTTAGTAAGGTCACCAGATATTAGAAACCAAGAAATAGAGGGGCATGATGAGTGAGGCATCCCTATTATTCAGAAAACTAAAATAGGAACAGATGATACTGGTGAGATATGATATACCGACGTAAGCTAAACCAAGATGAAGTGGCATGGATTATCCAGAATAAATGGAACCTGTTGAAGCAAAAGCATGATCTTCACGGCAATTTCAGAAATTGTACTGTTTAAAGCGCTGTCAGTTGTTGAGATGCCGTGGTGCGTATTTTAACGCTAACTCATTGCGATCACTTGCCTATTACCACCCTCAAGTAATTCTTGGCATTGCATGACTTTTGTGTAGTACTGACAAATTTACAAGAACTTCTGCAATTGCAATAATCTCGTAGCAGTTCAAAAGCAGTAGAAGAAATTGAAATCATAAAGAGGATTAGAGAGTACACCAGAAACATATTTTGTGTTAGTCCTTTAGGACCTTGTAAAGTAGAGAAACACCAGGGTGCTCCTGGGTTATTCATGTTTACAAAGCAAGTCACCTAACTTAACCAAACCATTTACGGGGTTATTTAACATTACATAGGATTTTAGGGATTACTATTCTTTACAAGATACTTATTTTATATTGTAAATACAGTTAAAGTTTACTGGTTCATTGAACAGCTTAGGAAGATTTCAGCAATATATGTATTATTTAAACCAGAAGATCCTTGAGTTATCAATGTACAATATTTGCCACTTAGATTCTACTTGTGACCTTGACCTTTCACACTGATGACTGGAGATGCCCTTGGCCTTTCACACTGATGACTGGAGATGCCCTTGACCTTTCACACTGATGACTGGAGATGCCCTTGACCTTTCACACTGATGACTGGAGATGCCCTTGACAATTACTGATTTTTGTATTTGAACACAATATTTCCTTGTATACAAATGTTATTTATTTTAAAAGTTTGATCCAGATGTATTCTAATTGTCTTTTTATTTTGAATGATTATTATTATTGTTATTAAGATTGTTGTAAATGGGACGGATCGAGGGACTTCCAATCCTTTCCTTTCTTTACTCCTTCCACAGAGAGTCATGACTTTTGCTTTGCCATAGCCATCCCCCTTATAAAGGGAATTGTGGCTTTTGTATATAGATGGATTATTATACTTATTTGTCTATTGTTTTCATATAAAGTACTTACTATGTAGTTTTTTTTTTCCTTAAATATGTTGCTAATTTTGTGTGTTTTTTTTTTCGATACGATGTGTCGCTTTTTCTGGTGAGTGTTAAGCTTCAGGTTTTATGTTTTATATTAGTTACTGTTGTTTTTTCCATGCTTTATACGTCTCTTCGTTTTCTTTTACTTATTATTTTGGTAACTCCGCGATATCTCTTGTTTATCGTGTCATAGATTAATTGATATTTACATTATTGTACAATGATGAGTCGTACGCTCGTAGCTCCCCGTCTCCTGGTCGATTACTTGTCTTACTCACTATAGCATTTGACAGTTTTAAGTAACTGTTACGCTCGTATTTTTTTTTTCTATTATGTTATACCACTCTGTATTCCAAGAGTAAGAATACGTCTCTCTCTCTCTCTCTCTCTCTCTCTCTCTCTCTCTCTCTCTCTCTCTCTCTCTAAAAATGAATGATTTTGTACTTTGAACAACGGTTAATGATTTACTTTTTCGTAAAGTTTATATTCATATTTGAATAGGGGTAGACACAGACTGGTTGGAACTGAGGAATTAATGTCTGATGCCCCCCTTATCGCCTCGCGGAGGGCTCGAGCTGGCGTCCGCCACTTCTCGAGTCCAGCGCTCAAACTATTGTGCTACGCGGTTTTAATCATAGCTAAAAGATTATAATTGCAATTTTTACTTCATGAAGATTTTCTGAATGCGCTAATCTTAGTTCCTCTTTTGCGCCCTGTGTTTGAAATGCTCAGAAATATTAATCATATTTTAGATTTTAGTTTTAGTTTTGACTGCAAATAGATAATTGATTTCGTTAGTTGTGTGTGTCTGTGTGTGTTTTATTTTTATTTTTAACTTCTCAGCAAATCTTTTCACAATGTTTCATCGAGATTTTCTCTAAGTAAGGTCATATTTAAAAGATTAATTTTGTAATTGAGACAGCCTGCGGCTGTCGGGTCCCACGGCAGAAGATCCCTGCCCACTTACCCTGTGGATGACTCAAGCAGGGTGATGGTGGGAACTGTGGCTACACTTTATCCCCAAGGAACTAAACAATACTACCGCTGAAGGGTCTTGTGGACTTAAATAAGACTGTCCAGGACAGTTTAATGTTAAGTGTTCCTTCAGTTAAAGTTCTCTTTCTATGCCTACATCATCACCGAATATTCTTGGATATTCGTTGCACATGCCTTATTATCCCATCACATCTGACAAGTCACAATACTCTCCCCATCTCTGTTTCTCTCTCTGTTTTCTTTGTGCCCAGGCCCAATAAGGGCAGATTTATTTATTTATTTTTTTGACCCGTCCTGGTGTCACAATCATAAAAATAAAATAAAAAAAAGAAGAGTGGTTCAGTTATATAAGATTCTAGTGAATGTGCGTGCTTTAACTCGGCCATTCCCTTACAAGAGGGATTGCAGCCGTTGTAAATATATGTATATACTTCAGTTGAATGTCCTTTATATCCTATGCTGCCATTTTATTTATGATGCGTTTTTTTTTTTTATGATTGAGACACCAGAACGGGCCCCCCCAAAAAATAAAAAAAAATAAAGCAGCCCTCATCAGGTCTGGGCACGAAGAATACATAAAGTAAGAAGAAACAGAAATGGAGAGTGTAATGACTCGTCAGATGTGCTTATAAAATGATACCTTTAAATAAGTTAAAATTTGTTTTTATTTTTATTTTTGCATAGGGTCTATGTATTTTACAGTAGTCTCCGTGGCAAAATGGTAGCGTCTGCGACTCTGAGGCGGCAGGTCGAGGGTTCGCGCCTCGTCATGGACTGAGGTTAGGGCATACACTCAGGGTAACGATTACATCTGTCAAAACAAGTCCTTCGCAAGAAGGCAACCGTCCTAGCCCTTAGTAGAAAAGGGAGTTCGTGACGTAAAACCGAATCCTATAGGGTCTATGTATTTTACAGTCAGTGTATTAAAATCAGTCAGTATGTAAATTGCTCGAAATTTACAATTTACAAAATGGCCTGAAATTTACAGACATTTTTGTAAATTGTCTGAGTTTACACAATAACAGTAATTTTCGCTTTATGTGTCATTAATTAGTCCCTGATATGGGGGGTGGACACAGACAGTGTGGCTGGGGAATCAAGGCTGGATGCCCATCCTCTCGCCCCATGATGGAATCGATCGAGTTCTGTTAACTACCGAATCGAGCATGCTGACCACTCGGCCATCTTGTTCCGGTTTTACGTGCGGACTCCCATTTCTACCAAGGGCTAGGACGGTTGCCCTCTTGCGAAGGACTTGTTTTGACAGATGCAATCGTTACCCTGAGTGCATGCCATCGTGGTTCATATATATATATATATATATATATATATATATATATATATATATAATTTTTTTTTTACTGTAACGTGTTCAACCTAACTTAAACCTCACCTAAGTTCCAAAGTAGCTTAGATCGGGTTAGTTACACGATAATTTACGGTGTCTGAAAATTCCAGGCATTTGATATATATATATATATATATATATATATATATATATATATATATATATATATATATATATATATATATATATATATATATATATATATATATATATATTACATATATTATATATATATATATATATATATATATATATATATATATATATATATATATATATATATATATATATATATATATATATATATATATATATATATATATATATATATATATATATATATATATATTTTACTGTAACGTGTTCAACTAAACTTAAACCTAACCTAAGTTCCAAATTAGCTTAGACTGGCTTAGTCACACGATAATTTACATGGTGAGTGAAAATTCCAGGCAATTGAATGATTTTTACATCTTAACTGTATTATACACATGTTCGCTGTGTGAAGTGAGTTTGATCGTCATGTTAACGTTAGAAAATATGCGAGTTACGTTGAGAGAGGACTTGGCTTAGATTTCTAGAACAATTATGTGTGTGATTACCTAATTGTGTTTACGGGAAAGAGCCCAAAGCTCGTATCTTCCCGTCTCCTGATCGGTTCCATTTTATACTTAGTGATACTTATCATACCTGTCCTTAAAACTATGGATTGTGATTACCTAATTGTACTTACGGGAAAGAGCCCCAAGCTCCTAGCTTCCCGTCTCCTGGTGTGTGTGATTACCTAATTGTGATTACCTAATTGTGTTTACGGGAAAGAGCCCAAAGCTCGTATCTTCCCGTCTCCTCATCGGTTCCATTTTATACTTAGTGATACTTATCATACCTGTCCTTAAAACTATGGATTGAGATAGCATTAACTACCTCCTCGCTTAGCCAATTCCAATTATCAACTACTCTTACACTGAAAAAGTATTTCCTTACATCCTGCAAACAAGTTTTCTTACGAAGCTTCAAACTATGACCTCTAGTTCTAGAGCCAGCCATATCAAAATATCGATCCCTATCCACTCTATCATAACCATGAAGGAATTTAAAGACTGTCACCATATCCCCCCTCACTCTTCTAGCTTCGAGTGATGGTTAGTCTAATTCCCTCAGCCTCTCATCATAACTGAGATTGCGTATTTCTGCCACCAGTTTCGTGGCATGTCTTTGAACTTTTTCAAGCTTAGCTATGCGCTTTTTCAAGTGCGGATTCCAAAAGGGGGCTGCATATTCGAGTTTTGGCCTCACATAGGTTACATAAATATTTCTGAACATTTCCTTGTCCATGTGCCTGAAGGCTACCCTTACATTTGATAAGAATGCATATGCTGCCCTTACTATGCCAATTATATGTATTTCTGGAGACAAATCTGCCAGTATGTTTACTCCTAGATCTCTCTCATTTTCTGTCTCTTGAAGTTGTACTCCAGCCACCGAGTAGTCAAGCTTGGGCCTTCTTGCACTTGTACCCATTCTCATTACCTTACATTTTGAAGTATTGAATTTCATTAGCCACTTTTCTGACCACTCATGCAGATTATTTAGATCCTCCTGAAGTTCTCTACCATTGTTCTCGTTTTTTGCTTTCTTCACAATCTTTGCATCATCTGCAAACATATTCATGAATGAATTTACAGACTCTGGTAGGTCATTTACATATACAAGGAACAAAAGTGGCCCTAAAACTGAACCCTGTGGAACTCCACTACTAACTCTTCTCCATTCAGACACTGAGTGTCTTACTCTAACCCTCTGTTCCCTTCCTTCTAAGTAAGTTTTTATCCATTCCAAAACATTTCCACCTATTCTAGCCATTGATTGCAGCTTCCTAATAAGTCTCCCATGTGGAACAGTGTCAAACGCTTTCTGGAAGTCTAGGAATATGCAATCTGCCCAGCCCTCTCTTTCCTGTAAGATTTGGCTTACCTCACCATAAAATTCTAATAAGTTTGTTACTGTTGATCTACCTTCTCTGAAGCCATGTTGCCTCACTGACAAAAAGTTGAAGGATTCCAAGTGAAGAGAGATATGTATCCTTAGTAGTTTCTCCATAACTTTGCAAACTATGCTGGTCAAGGAAACTGGTCTATGTGTGTGTGTGTGTGTGTGTGATTACCTAATTGTGATTACCTAATTGTGTTTACGGGAAAGAGCCCAAAGCTCGTATCTTCCCGTCTCCTGATCGGTTCCATTTTATACTTAGTGATACTTATCATACCTGTCCTTAAAACTATGGATTGAGATAGCATTAACTACCTCCTCGCTTAGCCAATTCCAATTATCAACTATTCTTACACTGAAAAAGTATTTCCTTACATCCTGCAAACAAATTTTCTTACGAAGCTTCAAACTATGACCTCTAGTTCTAGAGCCAACCATATCAAAATATCGATCCCTATCAACTCTGTCATAACCATGAAGGAATTTAAAGACTGTCACCATATCCCCCCTCACTCTTCTAGCTTCGAGTGATGGTAAGTCTAATTCCCTCAGCCTCTCATCATAACTGAGATTGCGTATTTCTGGCACCAGTTTCGTGGCATGTCTTTGAACTTTTTCAAGCTTAGCTATGTGCTTTTTCAAGTGCGGATTCCAAAAGGGGGCTGCATATTCGAGTTTTGGCCTCACATAGGTTACATAAATATTTCTGAACATTTCCTTGTCCATGTGACTGAAGGCTACCCTTACATTTGTTAAGAATGCATATGCTGCCCTTACTATGCCATTTATATGTATTTCTGGAGACAAATCTGCCAGTATGTTTACTCCTAGATCTCTCTCATTTTCTGTCTCTTGAAGTTATACTCCAGCCACCGAGTAGTCAAGCTTGGGCCTTCTTGCACTTGTACCCATTCTCATTACCTTACATTTTGAAGTATTGAATTTCATTAGCCACTTTTCTGACCACTCATGCAGATTATTTAGATCCTCCTGAAGTTCTCTACCATTGTTCTCGTTTTTTACTTTCTTCACAATCTTTGCATCATCTGCAAACATATTCATGAATGAATTTACAGACTCTGGTAGGTCATTTACATATACAAGGAACAAAAGTGGCCCTAAAACTGAACCCTGTGGAACTCCACTACTAACTCTTCTCCATTCAGACACTGAGTGTCTTACTCTAACCCTCTGTTCCCTTCCTTCTAAGTAAGTTTTTATCCATTCCAAAACATTTCCACCTATTCTAGCCATTGATTGCAGTTTCCTAATAAGTCTCCCATGTGGAGCAGTGTCAAACGCTTTCTGGAAGTCTAGGAATATGCAATCTGCCCAGCCCTCTCTTTCCTGTAAGATTTGGCTTACCTCATCATAAAATTCTGATAAGTTTGTTACTGTTGATCTACCTTCTCTGAAGCCATGTTGCCTCACTGACAAAAAGTTGAAGGATTCCAAGTGAAGAGAGATATGTTTCCTTAGTAGTTTCTCCATAACTTTGCAAACTATGCTGGTCAAGGAAACTGATCTATAGTTCAGAGCCGTATCCCTCCTTCCCTTTTTGAAGATAGGTATCACATTTGCTTGTTTCCAGCATCTTGGAATCTCCCCCGACTCCAGTGACTCCTTAAATATGATACTTAGTGCCACTGATATTGTGTGTGTGTGATTACCTAATTGTGCCTACGGGAAAGAGCCCCAAGCTCGTAACTTCCCGTCTCCTGATCGGTTCCATTTTGTACTTGGTGATACTTATCATACTTGTCCTTAAAGCTATGGATTGAGTTAGCATTAACTTCCTCCTCGCTTAGCAAATTCCAATTATCAACTACTCTTACACTGAAAAAGTATTTCCTTACATCCTGCAAAGAAGTTTTCTTACGAAGCTTCAAACTATGATCTCTAGTTTTAGTACCATCCATATCAAAATTTCGATCCCTGTGTGTGTGTGTATTTACCTAGGTTTGCTCCGTCTCCTATTTTTTTCTCTAGTCATAGTTGTCCTTAAAACTATAAATGAATATAACATTTGCTGTTTCCTCGTTTAGCGCATTTCAGTTAGCAACTATTTTTACACTAAAAATGTACTTTCCTACATCCTACAAAAAAAATTTCCTCTCCAAGGTTCAAACAATGAGTTCTAGTTCTAGAGCCACCCATATCAAAATATTGCTCCTACTCTGTCAA
>JAXCGZ010002341.1:55000-67070 GCA_037179515.1 Halocaridina rubra | reverse complement strand
TGTAGTCATCGTGGCTCAAGCGGTAGCGTCCGCGACTTTGCGGCGTCAGGTCGAGGGTTCGCGCCCCGTCACGGTCTGAGGTTAGCAAGGGCATGAACTCAAGGTAACGATTACGTCTGCCAAAACAAGTCCTTCGCAAAAAGGCAGCCGTCCGAGCCCTTGGAAGAAAAGGGAGTCCGTGATGGTAAAAAAAAAAAATAATAAAAAAAATTATATATATATATATATATATATATATATATATATATATATATATATATATATATGTGTGTGTGTGTGTGTGTGTGTGTGTGTGTCTGTGTGTGTGTGTGTCTGTGATTACCTAATTGTGATTACCTAATTGTGTTTACGGGAAAGAGCTCAAAGCTCGTATCTTCCCGTCTCCTGATCGGTTCCATTTTCTACTTAGTGATACTTATCACACCTGTACTTAAAACTATGATTTGAGAGAGCATTAATTACCTCCTCGCTTAGCCAATTCCAATTATCAACTACTCTTACACTGAAAAAGTATTTCCTTACATCTTGCAAAGAAGTTTTCTTACGAAGCTTCAAACTATGACCTCTAGTTCTAGAGCCTGCCATATCAAAATATCGATCCCTATCCATTCTATCATAACCATGAAGGAATTTATAGATTGTCACCATATCCCCTTCAATCGTCTAGCTTCGAGTGTTGGGAAGTCTAATTCCCTCAGCTTCTCATCATAACTGACAATACGTATTTCTGGCTTCAGTTTCGTGGCATGTCTTTGAACTTTTTCAAGCTTAGCTATGTGCTTTTTCAAGTGCGGATTCCAAATGGGGGCTGCATATTCGAGTTTTGGCCTCACATAAGTTACATAAATATTTCTGAACATTTCCTTGTCCATGTGCCTGAAGGCTACCCTTACATTTGATAAGAAGGCATATGCTGCCCTTACTATGCCATTTATATGTGTCTCTGGAGACAAATCTGCCAGTATGTTTACTCCTAGATCTCTATCATTTTTTGTCTCTTGAAGTTGTACTCCAGCCACTTAGTAGTCAAGCTTGGGCCTTCTTGCACTTGTACCCATTCTCATTACCTTACATTTTGAAGTACTGAATTTCATTAGCCACTTTTCTGACCACTCATGCAGACTATTTAGATCTTCCTGAAGTTCTCTACCATCATCTGCATACATATTCATGAATTCATTTACAGACTCTGGTAGGTCATTTACATATACAAGGAACAAAAGTGCCCTAAAACTGAACCCTGTGGAACTCCACTACTAACTCTTCTCCATTCAAACACTGAGTGTCTTACTCTAACCCTCTGTTCCCTTCCTTCTAAGTAAGTTTTTATCCACTCCAAGTCATTTCCACCTATTCTAGCCATTGCTTGCTGCTTCCTAATAAGTCTCCCATATGGAACAGTGTCACACGCTTTCTGGAAGTCTAAGAATATGCAATCTGCCCAGCCCTCTCTTTCCTGTATGAATCGGTTTACCTCATCATAAAATTCTAATAAGTTTGTTACTGTTGATCTACCTTCTCTGAAGCCATGTTGCCTCACTGACAAAAGGTTGAAGGTTTTAGTACATGAGGCAATATATCATCAGGACATGTAGATTTATGAACATCTAACTCCATCAGCGCTTTGCATACCTCTGTGGCTGTAAGGTTGATGTTCTCTAATACTGGACCTTGAGCTACTATCTCAGCAATATGAGGGGGTGGGGTATATTCTACTGTGAGTACTGACTGAAACTCCTTGTTCAATTCTTTTCAGATTTCTTCATCTGTCTCAGTGATGCTTCCATCCGCATCTCTTAAGCCTTAAAACCTGTTCTTTTATCTTCAGTTCTCCTCTGATAAAGCTGTGGAAATGCTTGGGATTTCTTTAGCCTTCTTGGTGATGTCCCTCTCATATTCTCTCTCTGCCACTCTTCTTCTACTTAGGTAGTCATTTCTTGTTCTTTTGTAGGTTTGCCAGGCATTTATGTTTTTTGCTCCTCCTATGCCATTTCCAGCATTTGTCTCTCCACTCCTTAGCTCTTTTACACTCAATATCGAACCATTTCTCTCTGACATGAATTACACCTACTTTGGTGACAGGTATGCAGCAATGTACTATCTTCCCATATTTCTCACAAAAGATGTCATGCATTTCTTGTACAGATTTGTTGTAAAATAAGGTTCTCCAGTCAATAACTGCAAAAAGCTTATTCATTTTGATGTAATATCCTTTTGGAGAAGTTCCTCCTCATGTCCTCAGTGCCTCTACTCTCAAGTAAAATATCTTCAATGATATACTCCATCAACGACACACAGTGATCACTCTTTCCCATTGGTGGTTCATACTCAATTTTTTCAATATCCAGCACATTATCTGTGAATACCAGATCAAGTAGTGATGGCTCATCCCCACCCGTGGCCCTCGTTGGTTCCATTAAAGGTTGGTGTAGGAAATTCCCTTGTACGTAATCAACGAATCTTGCCTCGAATGAGTCCTCACCACTGTGTGGGTCAAGATTTATCCACTCTAACTCTTTATGATTAAAATCTACCATAATAAAAAAATCTACATTTTCTCTCCCATGCCATGTTAAAAACTGAGTTTATGACTTCAATAGTACCTATATGACTTTCCTCATAAACTTCTAGCCTATTCTGGTTCATTGGTAGGTTATATATAATGTTCTCTGACCCAGCATTTATGCGAGCAACAAGAAATTCCTTGAACTCACTTTCTATAGCCAAGTTTATTTCTTCAACTTGAAACCTTTCACTTATGAGCAGTGCCATCCCTCCACCATTCCTCTCAGATCTTTCAACCCTTAATATTCTGAAGCCCTTAGGAAAAACTGTGAAACTGTTTATGTCCTCACTCAATTTACTATATCTGCCTTACTACTGTGAATCCTATCTTTAAATTCTACTGACTTACCAGCTAATCAATCAGCATTTGTGTATAACAATCTTAATGAGGCCAGATCCCATGATCTTCTGTCATTATCCTCTTTATCTCCCCTTTGTCTGGAAGAACTCTGAAATGAACAGTTTTGTGTGTGTGTGTGTGATTACCTAATTGTGCTTACCTAATTGTGTTTACGAGAAAGAGCTCAAAGCTCGTATCTTCCCGTCTCCTGATCGGTTCCATTTTATGCTTAGTGCTACTTATCATACCTGTCCTTAAAACTATGGATTGAGATAGCATTAACTACCTCCTCGCTTAGCCAATTCCAATTATCAACTACTCTTACACTGAAAAAGTATTTCCTTACATCCTGCAAAGAAGTTTTCTTACGAAGCTTCAAACTATAACCTCTAGTTCTAGAGCCTGCCATATCAAAATAGCGATCCCTATCCACTCTATCATAACCATCAAGGAATTTAAAGACTGTCACCATATCCCCCCTCACTCTTCTAGCTTCGAGTGATGGTTAGTCTAATTCCCTCAGCCTCTCATCATAACTGAGATTGCGTATTTCTTTCACCAGTTTCGTGGCATGTCTTTGAACTTTTTTAAGCTTAGCTATGTGCTTTTTCAAATGCAGATTCCAAAAAGGGGCTGCATATTCGAGTTTTGGCCTCAAATAGGTTACATAAATATTTCTGAACATTTCCTTGTCCATGTGCCTGAAGGCTACCATTACATTTGATTAGAATGCATATGCTGCCCTTACTATGCCATTTATATGTATTTCTGGAGACAAATCTGCCAGTATGTTTACTCCTAGATCTCTCTCATTTTCTGTCTCTTGAAGTTGTACTCCAGCCACCGAGTAGTCAAGCTTGGGCCTTCTTGCACTTGTACCCATTCTCATTACCTTACATTTTGAAGTATTGAATTTCATTAGCCACTTTTCTGACCACTCATGCAGATTATTTAGATCCTACATCGAATGATAGAAAGTCTTGCAGATAAGGTGAAAATTTTGGAAGCAGATGCTGAAAAGGTGAAAGCCTTACAACACAAGGTGGGTTTGCCAGAATCTGACATTGTCCTACTTAAAAGAGATAATTCTAGGTTGAAACTGCTATTAGAAACATCTCCACCTCTCAGTTCAGCGCTGTCACCTAACAACGATGATGTCCCTTCTATCAACAACCCTCAGGTTTTGCAAACTAGGTTTTCTGTCTCTACTCACAATTCCTTCAGTGCATTGAGAGACGAATGTGACAGTGGTAGTGAAGAAGAGGTAGATCCAGATAAAAGTGATAGTCATCAAGACAACCTGAATACACCATCTAGCATAAATAATCAAATCAGTAACAGGTTACAAAATAGTGATGAAACAACGGCGTCCTTTCCCACTACTCCTAACAATACAACAACAGGCACTAACCAGAACAAGATTCTTCCCAGCACAAACAACCAACCTGGTAAAGAGTTGCAGAACAGCGAAGAAGATATAGAGTCAATCTCCACTACTCCTAACAACACAGCAACTATCACTAACCAGGACAACCAAATTACATCTTCCAGCACAAATAACCAACCCAGCAATAGGCTGCAAAACAATGAAGAAAACAGAAAAGACAAAATAGCAGCAGTCTCTATTCTAAACATTCCATCGAAGTCCTCTCCCCCACAGCCACAGTTGCCCAATAATGCAAGTGCAAGGGTTACAGCTCAAATATATATTCGCATTCCTGGCAACCCCTTTGAGAGAGAGATACGTAATACATTGACAAATCAAGGCATTCCTTCTGAAGAAGTCTTGATTAAGGAGCTTTCTCGCAAACCAAACTGGGTTTCCTTCGCAATAACGATATCGAAAGGATTTGAATATGTGCCTTACAAACTGAATCAATGGCCTACAGGCACAAGTGTCCAGCCATTTCGTGGGGGCAAACAATGGACACAACCTGGGTATTCTACAAAATATCCCAAACTACAGTCATACCAAAATAAAAAGCAAAGAGCTAATGAAACAATCCCCTATACGCGAGACTACAGAAAGAGACACGATACAAACCTCTCTTATCGCCGTCCACGCACAAGAGACTTCTCCTGGAGTGATGGCTCTTACAACCCTAGACACTCACCTAGGCATACATACTTTGGGAAGGCCCGATCATACCACGGCACGTACTCAAACCAGCGTTACACATCCAACGGCAGGTACAGACACCAGGATCCATGGGCTAACCCCAGAACACACTACAATGATGAATTCCCAGCAGAATCACACTGTCGAAACTACAACTATGACTATGGATACCACCCCAATGAAACATGGTAAGAATGTAACATTAGTACATGTGAACGCTCAGGCCCTGCTCGCTCATTTTGAGGAAATAATAATGCTAACAAAAGACTACAACATAGACATCCTCTGTGTAAGTGAAACTTGGCTTCCTCCTACAACTGAAAATAGATATGTGAATATCCCAGAGTTTAAAATATTTCGCAATGACCATGGCCGAGGGGGTGGGGTTTGTATTTATGTTAGAAATTATCTTAGTGCATCAGAAATAGCCACAGGTTTAGAAAAAACTGAGGAGCTCGAAGATTTATGGATCACTGTGCAGTATCAGAAACTTCCATCTTTCCTTGTAGGGTGTGTTTACCGTCACGCTAAAGCACCTACCAGTTCATTCAATCATCTACTAGAAACATTCAGAAATATCTGTGTGCGTCATAAACCCATATACATACTTGGTGATTTTAATGATGACTTGCTCTCAGCAGATAACAAAATGAAAAGGGTGATCAACACTGTGAAGTTAACACAAATAGTGACAAAACCGACCCGTATAACCCCCAATTCTAGGACTCTTATAGATTTGATAATAACAAATAAAGTGGAAAGTATACTCTATTGGGACGTAGTTCCCTGCCCAATTGCAGACCACGAGCTGAACATTGCTATGCTAAACATAAACAAGCCCAAAAGGAAGCCTCTCCTCAAGACATTCCGGTGTCTAAAAAATTACTCCCCTGATATCTTTTGTGAAACATTAATCAACAACACAAATGCACTTAATAGAATTAAATACACAGATAACGTCGATTTGCAGGTTGAGATTCTAACAAAAGTCTTCCTTGAATGCTTAGATAGTTGTGCACCCATTGTAACAAGAAAAATAACCCGCCCCTCTGCCCCCCGGCTAACTAATGACATCAAAGAGGCAATGCAAATCAGAAATCAAATACAAAAAGAGCTAAAAATGAATAGATATGATATGACTCTCCGAGAACGTTATAAAACAGAAAAGAAACGTGTCAGATCTCTCATCAGTGTAAGTAAAAAAGACTTTTACAAAAAACAATTTACTGACTCTAGACATGATACAGCAGCAACATGGAAAGTGATAAGAAGCATGATACCAAATGAAAAGAGTACCTCAGAAAGTTATGAAAATATTACGGAGTTGAAAGACAAAGCAGAAAACTTTAATAACTATTTTGCTAACGTTGGCAAAAATACATATGAAAAAACTCAAGAAAACATCAACTCAGTGAATATGAGTAATTGCTTAAATGACAATTCTTCCAATGAAAGCACAAGAGAGTACTTCAAGATTATTCCTATCGATTGTGCTACCCTAATTCTTACCATAAAGAGCCTAAGAAACTCTGGCTCTTATGGTTCAGATGGTATACCATTTCAGTTCATCAAAGATGCTCTACCCGTGATTGCATCCTATATTCTAACTATTATGAACACTTCCATTGTTACTAAAAAGTTTCCTGACTCTTGGAAAATAGCACATGTAATACCTCTGCATAAAAAGGGGGACAGAGAAGATGTGACAAACTATCGTCCCATTTCCCTCCTACCCATTTTCTCTAAAATATTAGAAAAAATTGTTGCATGCCAACTTATGTCATATTTAGAATCAAATAGAATAATAAGTATTAACCAGCATGGTTTCAGACCGAAACTTTCGACTGAAACTGCACTGCTTAAAGTTACGAATAGTATATATAATAATATAGATATGAAAAAAATATCTCTTCTCGTATTATTAGACTTATCAAAAGCCTTCGACAGTGTAAACCATGATATTCTTTTAAGTAAATGTATTAACTTAAATACTGATCCAAGCTGGTTTAGCGAGTATCTATCTAATCGTAAACAGTCCATACGTCTTAACAACATTATCTCTGTGCCAAAAAATGTATCATTTGGTGTTCCACAGGGATCAGTACTTGGTCCTATCCTCTTCTCCATTTACGTAAATGATCTATCTTCTTTCATTTCTGACTGTCTAGTCGTACAATATGCAGATGACACTCAACTACTCCTTAGTGGTGATATTAATAATCTCCCAGAGCTAACTTTAAGAGCAGAAAACACTCTGTCAAAAATTAAAACCTATTTCCAAGAAATGGGGCTGTTAATTAATGAAAGTAAAACACAGTGCATATTTATTGGTTCAAGGTTCCACATAGCACAAATTCCAGAAAACACAACAATTAATTTTTGCGACAATATTATCACACCTAGCAAAACCGTCAAAAACCTAGGAATTCACTTTGATAACCACATGTTGTTTGATTCCCACATAGATAAAGTATGCAAAAAGGTTACAGGAACATTAATGTACTTATCACGTATAAAAGACAATTTTGAGACTACCACTCGAATAACTGTTGTTGAATCTCTAGCCCTAAGTCACATTAATTACTGCACAACTGTTTGGGGAGCTACCACTAAGACTCAGATAAACCGAATACAGAAGCTTATTAATTTTGCAGCTCGAGTTGCCCTTGGAGGAATAAGAAAATATGACCACATCACACCAGCTCTCAATAAACTTGGGTGGCTGCGGGCAGAAAATAAGGTCGCTTATGCTATTTATGTTTTTGTATTCAAAATTTGGGACCATCATTATCCTAGCTGGCTATTTGATTTAAAAACAGTCATGGATATAAGGGGAACCAACACAAGACAGAGCAGTGAGCTCTTTATTCACAGAACAAACACAGAAGCAGGTTCAAAGATGATCACTATCAAAGGGTCAACACTGGAATAATATTCCAGAGCATCTTAAAAATGCATCCTCTTTCACAGCTTTCAAAGGCAAACTATATAGTTTTCTTTTGGACAAATAGTTGCTGCTCATTAAGAACTAATTATTCTCATTGTAAGGAAACAAATATGGAAATGATGCCGATAATAACGATCCTGTATCTAGTGGCATACTTACTACTTTATTATTAACATTATTGTAACATTTTTATTACAGCATTATTATTTTCTATGAAAGCTACATTTAAGTTAACTATATGTTCTAACCCTCTTATTTGTTAGTTTAATTACATGTCTACTTATAAGTTACTATTAATGTTGAATAACCATTGTACAAAATGGAAATAAATGTTTTTGTTTGTTTTGTTTGTCCTGAAGTTCTCTACCATTGTTCTCGTTTTTTACTTTCTTCACAATCTTTGCATCATCTGCAAACATATTCATGAATTCATTTACAGACTCTGGTAGGTCATTTACATATACAAGGAACAAAAGTGGCCCTAAAACTGAACCCTGTGGAACTCCACTACTAACTCTTCTCCATTCAGACACTGGGTGTCTTACTCTAACCCTCTGTTCGCTTCCTTCTAAGTAAGTTTTTATCCATTCCAAAACATTTCCACCTATTCTAGCCATTGATTGCAGCTTCCTAATAAGTCTCCCATGTGGAACAGTGTCAAACGCTTTCTGGAAGTCTAGGAATAGGCAATCTGCCCAGCCCTCTCTTTCCTGTAAGATTTGGCTTACCTCATCATAAAATTCTAATAAGTTTGTTACTGTTGATCTACCTTCTCTGAAGCCATGTTGCCTCACTGACAAAAAGTTGAAGGATTCAAGGTGAAGAGAGATATGTTTCCTTAGTAGTTTCTCCATAACTTTGCAAACTATGCTGGTCAAGGAAACTGGTCAATAGTTCAGAGCCGTATCCCTCCTTCCCTTTTTGAAGATAAGTATAACATTTGCTTGTTTCCAGCATCTTGGAATCTCCCCCGACTCCAGTGACTCCTTAAATATGATACTTAGTGCCACTGATATTGAGTTTGCGCACTTTTTAAGCACATGAGGGGATATGTTATCAGGACCTGCAGCTTTATGAACATCTAAATCCATCAGCGCTTTGCATACCTCTGTGGCTGTAAGGTTGATGTTCTCTAATACCGGCCCTTGAGCTTCTATCACTGCAATCTGAGGGGGTGGGGTATTTTCTACTGTAAATACTGACTGAAACTCCTTGTTCAATTCTTTGCAGATCTCTTCATCCGTCTCAGTGATGCTTCCATCCGCTCTCTTTAGCCTTAAAACCTGTTCTTTTACCTTCAGTTTTCCTCTGATAAAGCTGTGGAAAAGCTTGGGATTTTCTTTAGCCTTCCTGGTGATGTCCCTCTCATAGTCTCTCTCTGCCTCTCTCCTTTTACTTAGGTAGTCATTTCTTGCTCTTTTGTAGGTTTGCCAGGCATTTATGTTTTTTCTCCTCCTATACATTTTCCAGCATTTGTCTCTTCACTCCTTAGCTCTTTTACACCCAATATTGAACCATTTCTCTCTGGCATGAATTACACCTACTTTGGTGACAGGTATGCAGCAATCTACTATCTTCCCATATTTCTCACAAAAGATGTCATACATTTCTTGTACAGATTTGTTGTAAAATAAGGTTCTCCAGTCAATAACTGCAAAAAGCTCATTCATATTGATGTAATCTCCTTTCCGATAGTTCCTCCTCATGTCCTCAGTGCCTCTACTCTCAGGAAGAATATCTTCAATGATATACTCCATCAACAACACACAGTGGTCACTCTTTCCAATTGGTGGTTCATACTCAATTTTTTCAATATCCAACACATTATCTGTGAACACTAGATCAAGTAGTGATGGCTCATCCCCACCCCTGGCCCTTGTTGGTTCCATTACATGTTGGTGTAGGAAATTCCCTTGTACGCAATCTAGGAATCTTGCCCCGAATGAGTCCTCACCACTGTGTGGGTCAAGATTTATCCAATCTATCTCTTTACGATTAAAGTCTCCCATAATCAAAATCCTATATTTTTTTTCACGTGCCATGTTAACAACTGAGTTTATGACTTCAATAGTACCTATATGACTTTCCTCATAAACTTCAAGCCTATTTTGGTTCCTTGGTGGGTTGTATACAACAGTTATTATAATGCTCTCTGACCCAGTATTTATGCAAGCAACAAGAAATTCCTTGAACTCATTTTCTATAGCCAAGTTTATTTCTTTGACTTGAATCCTTTCACTTATGAGCAGTGCTATCCCTCCACCAGTCCTCTCAGATCTTTCAACCCTTAGTATTCTGAAATCCTTAGGAAAAACTGTGACACTGTTTATGTCCTCACTCAACTTAGTCTCTGTAATTGTTACTATATCTGCCTTACTGTTGTGAATCCTATCTTTTAATTCTACTGCCTTACCAGCTAATCCATCAGCATTTGTGTATAACAATTTTAATGAGGCCCCATCCCCTGATCTTCTGTCATTATCTTCTTTATCTCCCCTTTGTTTAGAAGAACTCTGTAATGAAAATTTTTCTTCTCTTCTTCATTTCTTTCATCATTTAACCTTCTTGCCTCTTGCAACAAGTTTTTGATCTTTCCCATCTCTTCCTGTGTTCTGTATTGTCTAATGAACACTTCTTTGAATTCTTGAAGGTCTTTTAGACTTTTTTTTCTCAACAATATTTCCCTACATGTTTCCCCTCTCTCAAGGTTACTTTTGTTGGTCTCGGCTTTCCTTCCCTCGAATATTTACCTAGTTGGTGTATGTTTACAATATCCTCAGGACCACATACTACTCCAAGCTTTCTTATCATGTCTACAACCCTAACTTTATTTTCTTCAAGTCTCCCCTGCCATGTTGGCTAATGGGACTCGCTTATGCCTGAGATTACCATTGTATTCTCCTTATCAAGTGCCTGTCTGATGAGTGGGTTTGCCCTTTCCATCACCACGTCCTTCATTTTTTCGATTACTGTCTCTTTATAGTCAACTGTTTGTATGTTTTCCAGTGCCACCACCTTTACAGCCTCTTTTACTGCCACATTCCCCTTTAGTGCATCAGCAAAGGAAGTTTTCATGGCATCATTTTCCATATTCAGCTCCTGGAACTCTTTTCTGAACTGTTCAATGTTTTCCTTAATCTGGACATTCCAAGCAGCAATCTCGTCTCTCTCAGAAGAGAGCAGTGAACTAACATCTAATTCCTTTAGGTTGTCATTCAGCTGTTTGTTTTTATCTTCTTGTTTAGAAAGTCTAGATTCTAGTTGACTCTTTTCCCCTTCCAGCTTCTTTATTCTTTTTTCTAGTCCCTTTCTCTCCTGCACTTGTGCTTTATTTGCTTCCTCCAAAGATCTTATTTGCTCTCTGAGTGTTTCATTCTCTTTCATTTCTCCATCCATATTCTGAATTTTATCATCAAGGCTTATAACCATTTCCTCTAAATTCTTGATTTTCTGTTTGAGTCTCCTGATGGCTACCCCTCCTACCGACCCATGGATGGGAAAGGTTTAGGACAGAGATGGCGTCATTTTTATGTTCTCCCTCTCGCAGAATATAGAAAGAAGACGAGAAAGAGGAAAAAAAAAAACATTTAATTAAGCTTCACACCGAATTTTTATATCTCCATATAAGTGCTATTTAGTGACTCAGTTTATCTCTTTTCTGGTAACACACATCTTAACTAAAAGACTTGACCATGGTAATTTAAGGATAAAAAGAAAAAGAAAAAAATGCAACAAAACAAAAGTCATACCTGAAGGAAAAATTCGAACCTGTGTCTGAGGTGGCACCCACCTGTTTCTGCTATATATTCTTCCTAACTGATAAACTCACTTGCTAACCAAGGTATGTTATCACAAGATTAGACTTTACATTTAACTCAATATATATACAAAATAAAAACAAAATAATAAAAGAGAAAGCTAAAAGAAAAGAAAAAAAAAATGAAGAAAATAAGACAGCTGTACTACTTGGCAACTTAACTCAGTACTGTTGACAGGTGGATATTTTTGTTTGTTTGTTTACTTATTCAATTATTTCGTGTATCAAACTAACTAACAAGTTAATATAAATGTGTGTGTGTGTGTGTGTGTATATATATAT